>BGPR01026093.1:5142-21800 GCA_013235015.1 Araneus ventricosus | reverse complement strand
ATTTTATTTCCGTGCTAAAGTTTCTACAATTTTAGTAATTTTAAAAATTTGTGCAAAACACAATTCGTAACAATGCTTTTATTGCTTCAATGGCATTTAAACCAATTTTAATGATAAATCAATTCTTCACTCATTTATTTCTGCAACTGTTAAAAGTTACGGAAAAAATATTACCTTCTTTGGATACTAATTCAAAATGAAAATTTTCATTTTAGTTTTTATTTCTTAGTATATCTAGCTTTTAAAATGCACTTGCAGTATCATACCTTTAATAAATAGCTTTATAAACGGTTTTAATTTTTTTGTCTTAAAGAGTGACATTTGTCTCATATTGTAATATTTTTTAATTTTTGATGAATAAAATTTATATATCATATCTTTTCAATGCTTATCTTTAAGCCCAACCTGATTGAATAACATTTGATTTCATTAGATATGTTCGGTTTACTTTTACAGCAATGCGATATATAAGGATTTGATAAGTTCGTGTAAAAAGTAGAAAACGTAATTTTTTGAAGAAAACAATATGCATTTTTCATGATAGTTTCCGCTGATGTTTATACACTTAGTCTAACGGTGGTCGAGATCTTTTTATTCCATCCATGTAGTACGATTTGTTCAACAGTTCAAAACAGGCAGATGTTTTGACATCTCATTTTATCCAGCTGCATGAACCTTATTTTGTCGCCAAGACAGCCGGGAACCTGCTTACTTATATGATATCTTTCCATACACGTGCTCTAGGCTTAATATAGGCAAATTCCCATACACATACTCGAAGTTTAAAACATGGCTGCTTCCTGTACAAATCTCCGGCAGAGAAACCAGCCAAATCACCGGTATTCTGCCGCAAAAAGAGCAAGGAATCTGATTACTTATATTCAAGCGTCGTATACACGAAACCAACTAAGTTATTCCCCCGTCCCGAGATTATGTGGAAAAGAACAAATCGTGCGCAGGCACTATTCGGCAAACCGCACAAACCTTATTGCACTGCAAGAGGAACCGAGATGCTGCTTACATACAACCGTACTCACCTCTAACTGGACCGGACAAAGTAAACCAGAATTTGGAAACCGAAAGTCAAGGGAAAGATAACTGCCTGTTCATACTTCATTCACCACTATTTTTTCAACTCCGGTTAGTTAACTGCAGTTCTCTTGACCCGAGGTTGCTGATTGAATCTCATTGGTCGAAACAACCCTCGTGACCTCGAAAGATTTGTTTATGCTTGGGATCAATTGCTAATTGCATGGATACAACAGCGCAAAAACGCAGAGCAATCAACACTTGTTCGACTGCTGATAGGGCATTATTTATTGTCTATTTGCTCTCTAATTTTTCGTGGATTAGAAGAGGCAATTCAACGACACTTTCTTTAGTAAGGCGAAACCGTCTTCTAAAATCATAGTCGTTCATTTCAACGAATAGGTCTTTTCTTTCTCTTTTCGATTCTATTTCTTCTAAACAATCTAATTGCTCAATTAAAGAAATTTTCTTTAGTTTATCCATGTTTCTTTTCTAGATGAGCACTTCAACAGCTTGATCTGAAACGTCAAATTTGCAAACAAACAAAACTCACTTACTGTGTATGTGCAGTTAAATCTAACCTAGCTTTGAGACTACTGCGCATGCGTAGTTAAATCTAGCCTATCTCACAACCAGGTTGAACTTCAGTAACTCGAACTGGCGGTTAGTGGAACGAACCTGCCTTCCATTTATGGTAAAATAAAGTTTCAACTCTGACTACTGGTTATACCCTCAGTCATATTTACCCCTCTCACACCGAGCGAAGCGGTCCCGGGTGGTCTAAAAATTACCCCTTAACAGCGATGAAGGCCGGTCTAAGACGGTTGTCTTCTTTTGAGGGGAGGTGTTTTTCTCGTGGGGTATATGACCACATAGTTTGGGAGAGTCCAATTCATGTCACATGTTTTAAAGGGGCTAGAAGAAAAAAGTCTCCTCGGGATTAAAGAGTTTAACGGAGGCCGGTCGGAGTCTAAAAATTTCTCTTTAACAGTGAAGAAGGTCGGTCTGAGGCAGTTGGCTTCTTTTGAGGGGAGGGGAGATTCTGAGATCGCTTAGGAGATAAGCGCGGTAGGAGGATTCAATTATCCTTGAAAACCGCAGCCCATTTCCGTGCGCCTTAAGGGAAGGTTATAGCAGGGGTGAGGTGAGGTAAGGCGGGGTGGTAAATGACCATCCAGGTTGGGAGAGTCCAATTCATGTCGCTTCCTCCCAAAAGGTCCCAGTTTTAAAGGAACTAGAAGAAAAAAGTCGCCTCGGGTTTAAAGAGTCAATAGCCTAGAATGTTCTACATAATAATAAAATTAATTTTTGTCTGTTAAATTATTAATATTTTGTAGGTAATTGATAATGCGATTCCGCAGCAGGTTTATAAAAAAAATATTATATAAATATCCGATATTTATAAAAAAAATGTGCTATCATAATGTGTTTGTCATATTAACATCGAAAGACAAGATCACTGTTTGTTTCTATGTAGTCAAGTTTATTGTAGAAAAAGTGAAAAAATGATTTGCATAACGTGGATCATGCACGGTATGGCTTCACCTTTTATTTTGAAAACAGTTGAACTTGCATGTACGAGAATTTTTATGACTACCAGAAGGACTTTACATTGATTTTTTTACGAATGACATTTGATACATGTAACCTAAAAGTTCGAAGATACTTATGTTATAAGTAGGCAAAATCGTCCATATAGCATGATGCTCAGACCATATAAATCCGTATAGATGATAGATAAATACTCAATGACATTTATTCGAAGAAAATTCAACATTTATTCGTCTAAAGGTTTTATCACACGGAGAGTATCGTAAGCTGTTTTCGTCAGCATGAGCGCAATGCCACTCACCAGAAACGTTTGTAGCACGTTACCGATCAAACAAGATGACGGAAATCGTGGGCTGTATTCAACCAAATGCACACGATGCTTACAGAAAATCTTCAGCAGCGATAATTCAAACAAATCGGGTGTGACTGCTACGGTGACGTAGTTCGCTCCAACGATGACCGAAATCCTCTCTGACCGGTTGTCTCAATGCGTCACGTGCTACAAACTTTTTCGGTAATTGGCATTGCGCTCACGCTGACGAAAACAGCTTACGATAGCTCCGTCTGATATATTCTTTAGGGGAAAAATCAAATTTCATCATCTCATTTCAAAAGCTAATGGTTGCATGTAAGACAGCAGATTCCAAGTATGTATATATTGAACAGTCCAACTTTACAGAATATTAAAAAACTGGTTATCTATTAAATTAAAAAGTGATGTAATTGTATTTTAATAGTTCTAATCACGTACCTAAAACAGTGAAAAGCCTGTCACCTTACTTTGATTTCTCAAAAAAAAAAAAAAAAGGCTTGAAACGTAAAGAAATAGAAATTAAAATTGACAGATTTTAAATCCCTTTTCATAACTGAAATTGGCAAAATGTTTCCCGATGTAGAATCGCCTTCCTTTTAAAGGTCATTAATGTGATCCTAATGTATTTAAAATAGTCAGTGTCTTTGAATAGAATTTATTTTTAACATCGTTAGCTGATACACTATTGGAATAAAGCTCAAAGTATTCAAACACAATAATTCGATAAAGTACGATATAAACAAGGAACAAATGCTCAAACCGATGCTTTTTATAATGGATTCTAGTATGGAAGGAAATAAGTTTAGTTATATTAACATCCCGTATACAAGCAACACGAGAGCTATTTTGGGACGGCTCGTAATTTTGAGCCTCTGTCAGATGACGAGAAAAGCACATGAACTGGCACTCCGTCTCCAAACTTCCGCGCTACACCAACGGGAGGACGCTTTCCTCCCTACGTATGATTTAACGTGCAACAGGCCAGATACACGACGGATCTTCAGTGTAATCGGGTTTCGAACCTAGAACCCTCCCGCCCGAAAGCCGAGGCCTTACCACTAGGCCACCTCGGCCATGCTAAAGATATTAATAATATCTGAATGTTTATGTCGTTAGAGTAAAAAACCACACTGCATTGTAACTGGCAAATAAATAATTTTTATTTCAATTCGTATTTATTATGGATGTAATATAATATTTATTTTAGAATATCTTTAGAGAGTTTCATGCATTAATTACGCTTTATAGTTGTCGAAGCTTACCACGGGGAAAATAAATACATTTATTTCTTATCTTCCCAGCTTGCGTAATTCAGAAATTTTCCCCTTCAGTACTTCTATTTCTTTCATTCGCTTATTCATTCCCTTACGTAAATTTTGCATTCTCATTTCTATGGTGTTTACGTTGTCAGATACATTCCGCATCTGCCTTTCAATGTCATGCTTCTCTTGCTCATGCGTCTTCTCCAATTCTTCTACTCTCACATGAGGACCGAATCCAGTAGGATCCTGCAGTACGTTTTGAACTTCGCGTCCTAGTGGGGTATTCAGAACTGTTTGGATATCAATTCTCAAATCCCTGAGCTCTAAATTTATGTTTTGCAATCTAGTCACATTTCTTTGAATTTGATTTTCAGCTGTTGCCTTCTTCTGAAGAAGCTGGAGTTTATGTTCCCCTGCTATACTGAGCACACTATTCAGCGCTTCTATGTGGTACTTTTTAATGAAAATCAGAAGATTAAACGTGAGTTTCTTCGGGTATTCTGTTTCAAGCTGTTCACTATTAATAGATGTTACTAATGGCACCTCAATATTGCATTCCAATCTCTGTTCGTGCATGTATTTGAAGAATACAGATTTTACCAAAATGTATGTCCTCAAATCATTCTGCCAGGTTTTAATGTAATTCTTTTTCTTGTCGAATTTCGCATAATCGAAATCGAGTAGCCTAATTTTTTTCTCAATATTCGCTTTTTCTTCCCGTAGTACACATAACTCTTTCCAGATATTCATTGGAACTCGTGGTGGTTTGAACTTGCTTGAATTTAAATCATTAAAACTTTCATATTCTATAATAGTTTCATGCATGTACGGATTTAATGTCTCAACCATTGATTTCATTCTCGGCCTTTCATTGTAAGCATCAAGAAAAGCTTGCTTGTTACGAGACATTCTGCTCAGTTGCTGAGCTTCGCCATCGATTTTTGCACCTTCCTTCATAAAACTTTCTCTGACTTTATTCATCTTCATAATTATAAGATCCAATTTGGCTCTTCGAGAATCGATGCCAGAGGCTACTTTTTTTAAAGCATCAATACAGTCTTTAAAGAATAAATTTCCGTTTCTAATAAGTTTGCAGTTACTTGTACAGAAAAGAATTAAAAACAACTGCATTTCATCCTGATAGATACTCAAATCCCATTGTAATTTCTCGTCCACCAGTTTTTCATGGCATTTCTCATAATGATTTAAGGCATCAGTCGAAATCTTGCCTAATTTATCAACTTCTTTTTTCAGGCGTCCGATAGCTTCTCGCTTGAGCCTCGGTCGAGCTTCTTTAACTGTAGGGTTTACAATCTTTTGCAGCCACTCATCTTCCAGAAAATGAGGTGCAATTCCTTTCGATACTTTTGTCACTTCTTCTGATTTCAAATGACAGCTCTGTTCTATTTCTTCTTCCGTGGCATGGAGTTTTGACTCAAGATCTTCTGCTACATCATCAGGATCCCATAACTCTCGTTCTTCTTCAATTGAAGCCAAAATATCTTTTATCTGGGCGTTATTGGCTTTTATAGTAGTTACTGTATCTTTCTTGAGTTGAAGTAAGCTTTTAAAGAGTTTATTAAAGGCAAGTCTTTTATGAAAAATTATATATTCTAAGAGAAATGTGTAATTGATTCGTTCTTCTTTAGTTTGCATGAACATAACATCTTCTCTCAAACCTGTGCCAATTTTTTCTTTATCTTCGTCATACTCTAGTTCGCTGAACTTTAACTCACTTTGAGCTTCAATGAATTCTTTTTGAGTCAATAGAGATTTTAAACATTTATTAATTTGGAAAGATTTAAATGCCCTCTGCATTAGAAGTTTTGAAGCATCAGAAAAATAAGGGACGGCATAATTATACAAACGTCTGCCTCTTCGAAAAGCATCTAATATGTTTCCTTTTTCCAGCATACTATCCAAACACTCGCTCCTGATATTATTAATAACTCTCAAGTCATTATTTAATTGCGTCGTCAAATACAGTTTATGGTTTGCTATGTCTTTTTCCCTTTCTTTCAGCAAATTGTCTCTTAATTTATCTTCCAAAACGAACTCTTCATTTCCCCACTGATGTTCCTCAGGGATGGAAGAACTTTCGCTTACCAAAGCTTCTACATCTTCTCCTAGTGATAGCATTCTTTGCAAAATGTGTGTCTTTTTTGTTTCTAAGTTTCTGAAAGATTCTTCGTTCAATTTATCAATCATTGATGTCACCCAAGGGATCAGATCGTGATCCTTTTTTACTCTCGTTTCTATAACCGAGAGAAACATAGTTTCTTCCGACATAATATCTTCATATTGCTTTATCCAATCCATCTGATTCGCTTCTTTGAAATGCGGGATATCATAACATGCGATGTCGCCGTTTTGGTTTGCAACTATCAGTGCTTCTTCGTTTAATGAAAATTTTATGCATGGTATTTCATTATTTATTATTAAACAATCTATATCAATTGAGATTTGAATATCTGGATTATTAACAAACCATAAACATACTTTCCCAGTGTTATTTATGATCAATATTATGTTATGGAATGGAGATATTATCAAGCGACTACAACTCAAATCAAAGAGATTGGACATGGTTCTTCTTGTATCATATTTTTGAAATATATTTTGTAGAATATCCTTAGAATTTTGAACTTTATTCTCAGGCAAAACCGATAAAAATACTCCAAACTGGTAATGGACTGTCATACTTGAGCTAAGAAAGTTTAAGGGAACTTCCCTACATCTAATTGCTTCGTTATCCAAAATACCAGATTCGTCTTTCCAATAATTTTCAAAACAATTTTCAAAATCTGATGGTAATTCGAAATATAGAATGCAATTAGTATCCTTATTAGCACTTGACCAGCGCAGTAGAAAGACGTTGCTTATTTCCTGCAGACCTTTACTGAATATAACCATATCTTTGACTTCATAATAACAATTGAAGTGTCCCAATAGTGAGAATCGGTTGGAAGGCAAAATAGAAAGTAGAAACACCTTATAATCTTCTGACAACAGAACAGCAAATTTACTATAATTTTCTGTACAAATACGTACGATAGGTTTTTCATATGGTCGAAGTATTTCAATTATACGCATTTGTTCAATAACTGAAACATCTAATATATACAAATAGGAACTGTCTGCGGCAATTAACGATACTGGAATTAATAAACTACCGTCCATATAATTTATGGTTTCGCCAATTTCAGTTTCCGATTGCTTAAGGCCATTTGTTATTTTCCATGATTCAATTCGACCATTTACTTTTGCAGTAATAACGTATAAATCGTTTGGAACGTAAACGCCAATTATTGCTTGATTATCAATCTCAGTTGCTAAGCAGTTTGATCTATTGTCTAATGACGTATACGATAATACAGCTCCATTATCAGCAACTATTAATAAATCTGAATAATCTGGTGATATTTCCATATACAGTGGAGAAAGATGGATCGAAAATAACCTTGTTTCTTCCCATTTTTCAACGTCAGGAATAATTACAATATCTCCATTTTCCTTACCTGCGAACAATCCGTTTGAGTTCATTGCCATACATCTTATGGTATTTGGATTGATTTTATTGTTAAAGAATGCAGAATAATATAAATATTTTAAAATATCAGTACGGATATTGAGTTGAATAACAGATCCCGAATTACAGGAGAGAATAATATCTGTATCTGTAAGCCAACAATGACAATTTATCTTCTGCCTTTCATTCTTAACCAAATAATCATAAAAACCTACTAACTCAGATTCAGACATGTCTCGACAACACGATGCTAACGGCATACTTTGAATAAGTTCTGAATGGATTCCCCAAGGTTCGTGAAGCATTTTATCGAACCATGTTAAAGTTTCAACTTTTTCATCCTTTAAGAATGTAAAACAGTCTTTATCTTCCAGAAAAGGTAAATAAATTGTGTCTTTCTGGAGTTCCACCTCTTCCCCTAGAGTATCTATTTCATAATAATGAATCTTGTCAAACTGTTGAAAGCAGGCAATGCTGGGAAGATATGGATGCACAGAAAATGCACAGCCGGTCAAACCTAAAGTTGGTACGCTATGCGAAATTGTCTTAAGTTTTACTGCTGTTGACCAATTCCATAATGTTAAATTAAAATCAGGACCCTTTTCTAAACTTAGCAAAAATTCAGCAGCAGCAAACTCGATCGACAAATAGTCACAAAAATCTTCATTTTGTAACTCTGATGCGATTTCAAATGTCGTATAATCGACTATGTAAATAACAGTCCTTTTCGCTAAGTTACTCATGGCAAAGCATTTTCTTGAACTGTCCACTGTGAAACACTGAATTCCTTCTGCAGGTCCTTCAATACACGTTTCTGAATAAGAGTCTAACCTGCAAATTTTGATGCAAGGTCCAGAAATAAATACTACTTCATTTTCTGACAAATAATATGCCTTCTGTTTACATTTGCCTTGAACCCATCTCAATTTCAACTCTTTATCGGACATTTTTCCATTCAATAAATAAATACATCACTGTTGCCACTTTCTACAGAAATAAAATAGCAAAAAATCGTAAAATGAAATTGGCTGATTAAATTTTTAATTATCAGGAGCTCACACTAATTATGGTTAGAAATGATATTGATAACTTAACTGATATTTTTTTTAAAATTCGTATTAATTTGGAATCCTTTCACAAGTATTGGTCTTTTAGGTCACGAAATTACGTTTTTTCTGGAAATATTCTTCTGCTTTTAATCAAAAGCAAAATATTATCATGAAAACATAAGAAAAATCTCCCTTTGCAATAACGTTTTGCCTATGTAGCTTGAAAGATTTATCTGATTATGTTTTGTTAAAAAAATGGCTACTAGAAGAAAATGATCTCGTTTTATTTCGTAAAAAAGTATATTTGCTTTATTATTTTCATAATATTTAAATAAAACTGACTATTTATTTAAATGAACTGACTTATTAACTGACTGTGAATGAAAAGCATAGTTGGTAAAAGCAAGCCATTCAATTAAACAGTTGTGAAAATTATTTGCCAAATATTCGGCAGCATTTATAAAATGTTAAAAATATAATTTAAAACGCGAAAAAAGAAAGAAAACTTTTCTTTGAAAATGAATACGTGGGAAATATTTCCATTCTACGTTGATAGTTGTTGACAGGTATCTTTAACTACATGATAATCTTAAGAATCTTTCTACAATAAATATAAAATTTAAACATAATAAAATTATCTGCTATTTTCTTAATTGTGTTGTATAATACTATAAATCTTCTGCTTCTTTTAATTAAAAATTTAGCTAACATAACTCGTAAACAACAACGTTTTTTTAATGTTAAGAGTAAAATATTAAACCAATTTTATGTGTGAAAGGAAATATTTGAAAATTCTTTACTTCTCAGAAATTCAATACACGGAATAGAAAAATGCATAGTAATCAAGCTACAGTTACTGAAAAATAGTCTCGTTTCTATGGCAACTTATATATTTTCATTTTTACTTTCTCGCATACAAAGAGAAAGTATTTTAATCGTCAAAAAATTCGAATTCGAGATTTTGATCAATCTCGATGTTTTAGACCTCCCTGAGACCGAAAAACACAATTTTGGAATTATGTCTGTCTCTGTGTTCTGTGAACACTATAGCTCCAAAATTATTTGAGCTAGAGAAATAAAATTTGGTATCTGATCTTTACAGAATTTTTGTAGGTTTCTGTAAAATGTTGGACAAAATCCGTCCGAGGGAAGTGTGTCCGTTTTCAGATGAACACGATACTCAAAAACTTAAATAGCTAGATAGATTACATTTGGTTCACAATTTTACCATCAAGAATGTAGGTCGGTATCAAATTTAGGACGAAATCCTTCAAAGAATTGACTGTCTGTCAGTCTGTATAATCCTATAATTGTTAACACGTTAACTTCTAAACCTTATGACTTACATATACACAAATTGGTATGAGGTCTGCTAATTGTGGATCCGTGCCCAATTTTCGTTTCAATCGGTTGGAAAAGGGCGTTCAAAATGCATATTCGGTTTCTTCGCCATTGTAAGACGAAAAAAAAAAAAGGCATGAACGATTCACATTTTGTTTTGATGAGTTAAGAGATAGGTATGCGGCTTACATTCAAGATGGCTTATTAGATGGAAGCCAATTAAATTACTAAGTCAATTATTGTATGATAAAGCGCAAAATAAAACATTTGAATCAAATTTCACAAGCTGTGAACTTTCCTTAGAAAAACATTGTTCTAGAGGAAAAATGGTGCGTCTTTTCTACGCATGGGCGTTTGTTTTTATAACATCCACAGTATCTAATTAAAAAATGAAGGGCATTTCGATGATGAAAACAACCAATGTTCTAACTATCATACACTGTAAAAAAAATTACTGTAAATTTACAGTAAAAAGTACTGGCAATCAGGTTGCCAGCACTTTTTACTGTAAAATTCAATTTTTACCGTAAAATCTTACAGTAGAAAAAAATTAAAGTGTACTGTAAATTTTACAGTAACATTAACCGATTTACAGTAAATTTTATCACAAATTCTAAGGTAATATGTATTGCTATTTTTACAGGAACTTTTACTACAATTATAGGTTACTACTGCATAGCATACAGCGTTTTTAAGTGTAAATTTTACATTAATATATACTTAACCGCAGTCTACTTTACAGTAACATTTACTGAAATCCAGTAAATATTACAGCAACATTTTACTGAAATCCAGTAAATATTACAGTAACATTTACTGAAACAGGGTGGCTACAGAAACTGAAAAAAATTTCCCTGACTAAACTTGCAACATTTCCCGGATTTACGGCTACTAATTATATTAGTTTTCTGGATTTCTCCCTTCTCAGAATCACTGTATGTGTACAATATATATTATTAAACACTTTTACCAATTATTTAATCTGAAAAAAAAATCAAATATTTTTATGAAATTTAATTTTTAAAAAATGGAATGAACTTCCTAAAAAAATCTATTAAAACAGTATATTACATTTCTTATATGTAAAAAATACTGGAAATTTCAACAAAATACTTTGCTTCTAAAACTTCTAAAGAATTCTAAGAAACATTAAAACTGCATTATTGCAAAACTGCAACACAAGTTAAATTATATTAACAGTACAGGTTATTGTAATCTTTGCTCAAAACTTTAAAAAAGTTCAATAACTAATTAGTGCTCTTTGCATGGGGTACCAGAATAACATGTTGCAGCATAAATATAAAAATAGTATAATTATACGCACCCAAATAATAGATAATTATAAATTTGAATTGAAAAGAAAAATAAATAAATACGAAATACGTACCCAATATATATTTTAGCCAAGATTTAAACAAGAGTAACTGCCAAAATATTACTTCAAATCTTTATTCTTTAACAAATCATAGATTAATTGCTCTAATCAAAAACTTATGCTTTTATAAATGAATATAAGTTTTTTAAATTCCATTTACTGTTACAAATAATGCTAGATATAAGATACTAATTTATAGATAATAACTCAAGAAACAAATTATTAATTTCCCCGATTTTTCCAGATTGATAAAATTCCCTGATTTCCCCTCACAGTAAATTTTATAGTAATATGTAATTTTTAAAAGAGCTTTAGGTTGGGATATTTTTAGCAACAAAATAACAAATCCAAATGTAAAACAAAAAACATTTTATTTTTCTATTTACAAATAGTAATATGACAAAATTAGCAATAGTACAAAACAAAGCAAATTAAAAAAAAAACAATGACAAAGGTACAAAATAACGTGATAGTTAAAGAAGATATAGTGAAAATATACAATGATACAGTCATAAAAATGTACATACAAGACACAAAAATTGTAAAACTACATCACAATTTGCAGTCTAAATATAATAATAGCAGCACTAAAGAAAAATATAGGAATTTTCAATAAAAAATTAGAAACAATATTTTATCTGTGATAACTATAAATTTTAATAAATATTTGTATTTCTTTGTTTAAAATATCTGTTACCTAAGGATCTTGCAAAACACCAATCACTTTACCAGGTGGAGATTTTTTTAAAAAAAAGCTTTTATTTTATTCTGATTATGTTAAAGCTATTTTTCAAAGGCTCTTTTTCCAGGGTAAATAAAAGAGCTATCAATTGAGTATATTAACCCAAATTCAAACTAAAGCTTAAATTTTATACTACAACACTAAAGAATTGAATATCCATAAAAATGGACAAACATTTTAAATATTATTAAACTTTAAGAAACTGTCAATTTGGCAACATTTTTTTCCCACCTAGATGCAATTTTCAGATTATTAAAAAGTGTTATTTTACATGTAAAAGGCTATTTTATATGAAAAATCAGTTTGAAAACATTCTTTTTGGAAAGAAATTCATGGACTGTTTGACTAATGGTATAAATTTTTAAATATAATTTTAGTATTTATTTTTAATATTAAAATAACACACACAAAAAAAGAGATTTTTAATATCTCATTTTTAAACTTCTATGGTTATTAAGAAACAAAATTGTTATTGTTCTCTGTAATTCCCTTTACCATTTTGTTTATCATTTTATACTGAAGGGAAAAGTTGAAAAAGATATTTTAATACATTTTAGGTTAGTTCTACTTGAAATTATAGGACCACTGCTACCACTATACATTACATTTTACACAGTATTACATAAAAAAATTTTCAATAGAGGCCTTCTTCCCTTTAGTCCGGGTTGTTTCAGATCCTCGGCTTGAATTAATGCTCACAAACCACCTAGAAATATAATAATGCACAATTTATTAAATTATTTTATCTCTACAGCAGTTGAGGAATCCAGAAAATTACACAGAAATCAAGCAAACATATTGTGAGTGTACTGTCAAAAGAGACTAAGTCACTTTGTATTACTGTAGGTAAAATACATTTTAAAGTTCGGTCATGGGTAAAATCTATATTTTATTCCCATTTTAACATTAAAAGACTACAATTAGCTTTGTATATTGACTTGGGCTATTTTTTCCAAAAATGTGCTAAAATATCAACACTTGAATACAATGCTGAAATACTAAAAGGCAGAAAAAGAAACAAGCCCAGAAATTAATTTAAAAATATATATGAAAAACTTGCTTTGCTCAATTCTTAAAACTGTAATAAAATTGAGCATTGCAAGAAATTATCAAAGCAACACTTAATTGGCAGATAGAATATGCTTCACTTTTGGAATATTTTATAATAAATTGAAAAAATAACTAGAGGTTAAAATAGTGACTTTTCCCCATTAATATGCGTGAAAATGTTACACACATACTTCAAAGTCAAAAGTAATAGAAAGTCACTAATGCTTTTAAATCAGAAAAGTAATTTTAGCATTATATTTACTAATAAATTTTTAATAATTATACAACTACAAAAATGCAAACAAACATATTATACTTCTTGAAATAATTGATAATCATTCAATTATTTAGTTTCGAGAGAAAAAAAAAACTAATCGACCTTTGAGTACATCCTTTTTTGCAATTGGCTGATTTCTTATATGCGATATGTGATGCTTTTGGTACAAAAACTGGGGTTATCCAGTTTCAAATCTTTAATTATAATCTGTAATATATCTTTAATTAATATTTAATACCTGTTTAATAAATTAAGCTTAAGAAATTTTTAAAACAGTGATGCATGTTAAGCCTATCCCTATGACCACTTTACCCCATCTTACTTAAATTACTATAAAATATCTGTAATTAATTCAGCTTATCTGTTAATGAGGAAGTATTCTTAAGATCTGTATGAAGCTTTCTGCAGAGTCAATTTAATGCAAACTTAATTAAACAAAATGTAGGAGAAAAATTAAATTAGGTATTCCAACTTCAAACTGTTACATAAACAAAATAGGTGTTTTCTCCTACTAAAGTGTTGCAATTAATATAATTTTAAATGTTAAACTTAGTTCTTAACTATTCAAACCTAAAATAAAAAAAATTACATCCATACCAATATTCATTAGAAAGTTTTAAAATTTTATTTGATGTATGACCACTTCACCCCACCTGACCTTAAACTTAGCAATATGTATTTAGAGGTGTAGCTAGATTTAGTAAAACAAAGAGGTATAACACACAAAATGTATTCTTGTTCCATTTTTAAAATTACATACAATTCAAAAAATTTTACAGAAAATATAACTTACCACAAACTATTATACAGGCGTTACAGGCAAGTCCATTTTTAATGCCTCAGCACGAGTAGTAGAAATCTAAAATAAATTATAAGTACAGTCTTTATTTTTATGTTAAAAATATTGTTTGATGACTGAAGAAGAATTGAGTTCTTAGAAAGTAAAATGTTTTTTTTTACTTTTACAAAATGCTCAACGAATAAAAAGAAATCATTTGCTACAACACCTTCAAGAAGGTCATGTCCTAGGAATGGAGAGAAAACGTGAAAATACTTCAAATCATTAAAAATGCTTTTGCATTTTATACCATCAACAATAACATTATCACGTTCCCAGTGGCAGAATACTTTTCAACAGTCTGCAACGGAGGTTGGGTCTCTTAAAAATAGTCTGCAGAATAGTGCGTGACTATAAATATTTTGCTTTCTTTTTTTAAAATACTTATATCAACTTACAACTATTAAAATACGTTAAATATAAATTAAAAACCATATAACATCTTTATTATTTGTCTAATATAATTGTTTAAATTAATAAACAAGAGCATATGAAGATTAATCTTTTCTTTGGGAAGATAATGTTTCTTATTTACACGAGTGTGAAAATTGATTTATTTTATTTTACGACATGGAATCAAATATTAAATTTTATTGAAATAATTATGTTATTTTAATCAAGACAAATTTCAAGTGAATCTGTGTAAGGCAGTAATGAAACTGCATTTACTTTGATTATTTTAATTTCTTCCATAATACTCCAAATTTATAATAAAATTAGCTTCACAAGCATATCTTTGATTGTCTTTCAATATTTTATAATGAATGAATTTTTATTGAGCTGACAATTATATTCACAAAATACTTAATGAAATATGTAATTATTGGTCCTACACCATGTTCTTTAGTGTAAGAGGATTGATTCCTTAGGAGTTTTAAATTTTTTCTCTTTTAAATTTATATTGCTTTTAAACAAATGTTCAACATTTGCAGTTAAAGGTTTATCTTTGTGAATGGTCTCATGTTGACTCACCATCCATAAGGCATGGCCTGGATGTACATTGGGTTATTGCCAAAACAAAATGCATAAAGTTAATGATTAGTTTTACTTATTGATTATTAGTTAAATCTGGCTATTGGTTAAAAATAAAAATTAAGATAAGAAAAATTTCTTTACGACAAATTGCAGCCGTAGAGATTGATTGAAAATTCTGAGGCTTATTTTTAGGCTGTGTAAATAATATTGCTTTAAGATTTTTCGTAATAATGCAGCATCACAGTTTAATGTGACAAATGGCTTTAAACATGTTCAGATTCACTATTAAAAATTAGAAACAATAATAAATATTTACTTTTACCTTCTTAAAATTAACAAAATAGCCTTTTTTCGAAATTTTTAAAAAGTTCTTGCTTTTTACATCAAAATTTTAAACATGCTCTTTTTTCGCTGGAATATTGATCAGATAAGCTTCAGAACATGTATAAAAGAACAGACTCGTACTGAAGTCCCACAACTATGTTCCTGTAGCTTGGCAACTTCGCTCCAAACACAAAAATGCTTGATACTATTTTGTTCATTACTTTTAAGATTAAATGGGTGGTGGTCAAAACTGGTACTTTAAATTTACTATATGTGCCAGTTTTGGCCATGCAGGTGGCCAAACGTGGAACACTACATGTTCCAGTTTCAGCCATATAACTTCATTATTGTATTTTGAGTCATTACATAAATTTAAGAATATCTGGATGAAATAAAATCAACTAAATATAGTTTTGTTTCTAAAATAAAAGCAACCAACTTAATTTTATTTCTAAAATACAAGCAAATGATTTAGTTTTGTTTCTAAAATGAAAAGTAACTAATATAAGTTTGTTTGTTTTCATTTTACATAGTAATGGCTCCAATTAAAAATAAGAAGGCAGGTAGCGTTTCCATAAAAAAATTTTGCTACTCACCATCTAAAGTTGGTAATGCAGTTAAGGCCATTCAAAATGGAATGACAAAAACATCTCCATTTTGAATGTTTACCTCACATTTATGTTAGAAAATTTCAACTTGAGGAACCTGACTCGAGTGATGAGGAGTATTCTCTTATATACATGGATTGCTCTAATTTTAAAAATGATTCTGATGAATTTGATTAATGTTGCAATTAAAAATTATAAAAATACATATTTGTGGATATTGGTAGTGAATATAACAATGCAAATTCTTGATTTGTAATATTTTTTAAAAAAATATGCTTTTGCAATGTAAGTTTAGTCCTCTCCCCATTTTTTGTTTCATATTTTATCAAAAAAAATTATGCGAGTATATATAGTTTGTATTTTATCAACCAAATTAAATTATAGTTTGTATTTTA
>BGPR01026092.1:5566-21800 GCA_013235015.1 Araneus ventricosus | reverse complement strand
AAGTTACGTATTGCTATTTCATATCACGATATTTCTGAGAATTCTATTATATTCTAAAATTTTATTCCAATTTCATAAATGAATGAATGTTTATTATTTTATTTTTATAGTAGAAAATATGTTTTCAATCAATTCATTTTGTCCTACCTTTTATAGATTTAACAACATTCATGATTTAAATGTCAAAGAAAATCAAAAACATTTTAAGATTTCAAAGTCAAAGAGATATGAAAATATTTTTTAATTGGAATGTTTAATGAATCCTCCCTCTCCTCCTTCTTGATGGTATGCCCTCAATTGCTTCTTGTAATCTTTCAGGCATCATCTTCCTCAAAGGCAAATAACTCTTCAACAAAAAATTCTACTATTTAAACAACTTTAGAACTACCCCCCTTTATAGAATGCTAAAGGTGCATGAATTATACTGACACTTTCAAAAATAAATAAAAAAACACAATTAAAAAATGGCCAATATTTATACTATTTGAAATATAATACTGAATTATCAAACAATAAAATGAGTAGGAAAAATTGCAAATTTACTATAAAAAATCTTAATTTTAAATTTCATGCATTTTGTTGTCAAAGGATTGTTCACATTATTGTGCAGGCAGAGGCACTACAAATATTTTTTAAAGTTTTATTATATTATATCAGCTGATATAGATCAAATATGAAATACATACTTGTAATCGCATGTCTTCAGATAACCCCACAAAATGTGTGCTTAGTTTTACCGTTGAATAAAAGCGGTGATCTGTCAAACTTCAGGATAATCAGTATAGAGACGTAATTTCTATCCATGAACAAGTGACGGAATTTCTCATAGCTCATCGTCAGGCAAAATTTCCATATGGCTGCCAGACTGAAAGAAAAAAAATTTTACCTTATGGACTGGGATACAAAAGCATTAATCATCACTTTAGAAGCATAATAAAAATAGTAGAATACTGGCATACAAAGTATTAAAGGCTATTTTAGCCATTAACAAAAATAGCAGGAATACTGTATACAAAAAGAATTAATTATTTTAGAAGCATAATAAAAATAGCAGAATGTCATATACAAAAGTATTAATTATTATTTTAGAAGTATAATAAAAATAGTAGAATACTGGGCATACAAAAGTATTAATCATCACTTTAGAAGCATATAATAAAAATAGTAGAATACTGGCATACAAAAGAATTTAATTATTAATTCAAGTAATAAAAATAGTAGAATTTGGCATACAAAAGAATTAATTATTTTAGAAGATAATAAAAGAAGCAGAATACTGGCATACAAAAAAAGTATTAATTATTATTTTAGAAGCATAATAAAAATAGAATACTGGCATACAAAAAGTATTAATCATCATTTTAGAAGCATAATAAAAATAGTAGAATACTGGCATACAAAAGAATTAATTATTAATTTGAAGTATAATAAAAATAGTAGAATACTGGCATACAAAAGAATTAATTATTTTAGAAGATAATAAAAATAGTAGAATACTGGCATACAAAAAGTATTTAATCACCTCATTTTAGAAGCATAATAAAATAGAATACTGGCATACAAAGTAATAGTTATTATTTTAGAAAGCATAATAAAATAGTAGAATACCAGTATACAAAAGAATTTAATTATTAATCTCCGAAGTATAATAAAAATAGTAGAATACTGGCATGTACAAAAGAATTCCTAATTATTTTAGAAGCCATTAATAAAAATAGTAGAATACTGATACAAAACTATTAATTATTATTTTAGAAGCATAACAAAAAACTGGTAGAATACTGGCATACAAAGTATTATTATTATTTTGTAGCTATTAACAAAATAGTAGAATTGCTCTGGCATACAAAAAAGAATTAATTATTAATCTTGGAAGTATAATAAAAATAGTAGAATACTGCATACAAAAGTATTAATCATCATTTTAGAAGTATAATAAAAATAGAACACTGGCATACAAAAGCATTAATTCGATTTTAGAAGCATTGGGTTAAAAAATAGAATACTGGGATACAAAACTATTAATTATTATTTTAGAAGTAGTTAACAAAACTGGTAGAATACTGGTAATACAAAAAAGTATTAGTTATTATTTTAGAAGAATAAAAATAGTGAATACTGGCATACAAAAAAGAATTAATTATTGAATTCCCCATATAATAAAAATAGTAGAATACTGGCATACAAAAAAGAATTAATTATTAATTGAAGTATAATAAAATAGTAGAATACTGGGTATACAAAAAGGAATTACTATTTTAGGTTAGACAATAGTGCTATAGAATATTTGGGATACAAAACTATTAATTATTATTTTAGAAGCATAATAAAACTGGTAGAATACTGCATACAAAAGTATTAGTTATTATTTGTAGCTATTAATAAAATAGTAGAATACTCAAGTATTACAAAAGAATTAATTTATTAATTCCGAAGTATTACCAAAAATAGTAGAATACTGGTATACAAAAGAATTAATTATTTTAGAAGCTATAATAAAAATAGTAAAATACTGGATACAAACGATAATTTATTATTTAGAAGTATAATAAACTGGTAGAATACTGGCATACAAAAGTATTAGTTATTATTTTAGAAGCATAATAAAAAAATAGTAGAATACTGGCATACAAAAAGTATTAATTATTATTTTAGAAATATAATAAAAATAGTAGAAATACTGTAATCCAACAACCCAGGTTTAAATTACATTCCTATCAGATTTATCATCTTAATCATATCTAAAAAATACAGAATGTTAATTCAAATCTTATTCCATATAACAAGTAGTTCAAATGTGCAATGTTTAAGTTATGTTGCCAGTATGAAAAATTATTTTAAATCATGCCAGATATACAGTTTTGTTTGTTTTGTAATGGAATGAGTAAAACACTGATTATAGGGACTAATAAATATTTGGCATTACTATCAATTATGTCACATCATTGAGATGGACAGAGTATTGTACCAATTCTTTCACACTAAACAAATAAACTATATGCTGGAATTGCATTAACAACTTGTTATACACAGAAGAAATTTACCTTATTTATCGTATCAAAAGAACATATCCAAAATAAATGTCATGTTTTCAAGCAGTGTGTTGGACTGAGAAATAATAATTTTTTTTGTTACTATTAAAATTATGTTAAAAAGTTTTAATTCTTGAGTGTAAGATTAAAAACTTCCCAGTATTTCATTAAATTTATGAGTTCAGTCTATGATAGCCATTCTAAATAAATATATTTCTTGAACAAAATCTCCAAATGTTTTCACAGATTTTACCTCAAAAGTTCTCAAGACTGTGACGATTATTACTACACTAATTGCACGTAAAAAAAAAAGTCATTAAAACATACAGACCAAAAATATATATTTCAAAAGCAAAATTAAATTAATAAACCTCATAAAAATATAGTATATCCTTGTAGTTTATAACATAATGATTATAAATATTCAGTGAAATGGTTTTCATTTACATCAAGTACAAAAAGTATAAATACGAAAACAATTTTAAAAATTCAAACTGAAAATGAACTAATTCATCATTAGTTTAGAGTAATGATATATCATATGGGGTATACTACATAAAACAGAGTATTAAATAGCAGACATATAAGCATTATGGGACTAATATGTGAAACCAACTTTAGCATTTTGTTCATTTAAAATTGTAAGAGATGGCACCACTAATAAAATCGTCTGTTTTATGGCGAAGACATCACGCTTCACGTGACATGGAATTAAATCGTTCGGAGTGTTGATTTTCAGTTTGCGTCTGATAATTCTAGGCTCTCGCTTTCTAGATGAAGTAAATTATGAATTAGCCTTGGTGCTATCTCGATGGAACTTGCTCTTGATGTTTATTGTTTTAACCCCCTCTTGTAAATAGTTAACATTGAATTGCTGTTTAAATAATAAATTAGTTGATTTTAACTCTCTCTTTTACATTTGCATCAAATTAGAACTTTATCCCTAGACACCTTTCCGTATCTAAAATTGGCTCTCAGATTTTAAGCAATGTTCAAAAATTTTAATTAAGAGCGTTTGGTTTACTCTCCCGGTCGATTTTAACTTTGTGAGTAACCCGATTCTGAACAACGCCGAGATCTGGCCTTGTAATCGAAAAAAGAGATACCGTATAGATCTTTCGCAAATTGAGAGCAACTTCAACTTGTTTTAGCATGAGCATGGAGTCAACCTAGCTAAATCCAGCGACCACAGAATTGCTGAAATCAAGCGAATTACTGAACGTCCAGTGAAATCCAGAACACCGAGACGGCACTTTCGAATTGCATCAATTCCAGGCCAGATCCGGTATTGGTTGAATTTTCAACCGGTTAATTTCCTCAGTCCGTGAAGGTCAGTCACCAGCAAAGTGCCTCTGGAGTTACTCAATTATTCCAGTATCATCTCCAGGTCCCAGCGAGTTGTCAGCTAGAATGAAATAAATGATTCGCGAAAATTACCAATCATTAAATACACGCCAGAGTAACGCGATTTACCTTGTGCTTCAATTCTTTGAGAAATTTAACTGTGTATAAAATATCAAACAATTGAAATTGCCTGTCCTTTTGTGGAAATAAAGTACAGGTTTCTGAAAAATAAATGCATTTATATTGTGAAAGTAATTGAATAAGCTTAAAGTGTTCCGAATCGCTGACTTGTGGTTAGATGCAATGTGTTAGACCATTTTTGGCGAAGTACATTGTTCTTATTTTTAACGTCCTGACTTTGATTTTAGTCAATGCTCTGTTTTGAGTTATAATATTATGCATTCTTTGTGTTTTTTAATTCTGGTTCCCTTAAGTGTATCGAAATTGAATTTGATGAGTGTTCTATTTTTCGTAGGGCAAGTACGATCATTAGCTTAATTTCAGGAGCAAAGATATATTTGTTCTTTTGTTTCTATTAATACTCTAATAGGCTTTCAGAATTTTTCTTGGTTATCTATTCTGATATTTATGAGAAGAACGAATTGTCTCTCTTTTGATAAAAAAATAAATTGAATTGATGCGTATTGGGGTTATTTGGCAAATATTCAGGTTCCGGGAATTTCAAAGTTTATTTTTGTTCAGTAATGTGTTTATCATTGATGATTGCATCTTATTTAAATTCTCTTTTCTTGTTGATTGAATAAACTTTTGCATGTCATTTAGATAGTTTTGTCCTATTGGAATTGGGTTTTAGAGAATTTTATTTGTGTAAATTAAAACTTTAATTAATTTAACTAAGTTTTAACTTGTGTAAAATTAAAACTGTTCCTCTGTCACAATACCTAAATTTTAAAAAAAAATGGCATTTTACCCTGGTAAGGAAAGAGGATTTGATGACACTCACAGATTTTGATCTTACTTGGAAGCGAGTTTCAATTAAAATTGAAGTTAAAGGAACAAGATCGTAAAAGCTCAGATTACGCCAAGACCATGTAAGAAGATACTTGATGACATTGTGGAGGAAACGGCGACGAAGGTAGAAGAAAATGGGAGAAAGAGAAGATACAAAGGAAGAAAAAGAAGAGAGGATGCAAAAAGAAGAATCGAGAATAATGAATTGAGAAATTACGATGTAAGAGCCTCAACGATCGATATTGCATTCCAAAAATAGCCGGAAAACGCTCAAACACGAATAAAACGGTTATAAACTTTCATAAGTTTAATATGCAGGAAGATATCAGTTTTGAACTTCACATTATTTGAATGTCATGCAGAACTAACCTCTTGCCAAAAAAAGATTTGGGTTCAAAACTGAAGGTCTATTACCTATTGAAATTGCCCATCTGATAAAGCAAGAGAAGTGCTCGATAAGTGTAATGATTATGTTACATGTAAAGGATTTCTATTGCAAAAGATTTAAATTATCCTCTGGAAAAATTCTCCAGCATTTTAGTTTTTTACTTACCAAAAGGAGATGAAAAACTATGGCAAGATTTTCAACAATTGCAGACGATTTCATGATGGACTTAGCTAAAAGTCAACACTTACTTAACCAGACTGGCAAGAGTTAACGCATGAATTAAATGGAAGGAAAAAGGCCAGAGATCTCTTCGGGAACATATTTTTGGATGAGTGGTCTAGCTATTAATCCCTCAAATTGAACTGAAGAAGAAATTTGAAGATTATGAAGACGATCTGAAGAATCTATAAACCAAAGCAGTTCGTCATGCCATAGGGATCGCTAAGTAATAACCATAAATATTTCGAGGACAAGGAAATTTCCATCTTGGAAATAATGTGGATTGAGAAGAAATACTTCAATCGAAGAGAACTGTACTTATAAAAGAATTAAATAACTAACGGAAGCTACTGCAAAAGGATCGGGCACTATGCCAGGATTGTACGGTAGCCAGCAAGGATTCATAAAATAATAAATCTTCTTAGGCTCTCCGACAAATCTGTTCGGATTTCTAAAGAAAGAATTAAGACTAGAAAAATAACTATAGGAAATAAGACTTTTGAAGTTCTCGCTACAATCCGCAAGTTCAATTACGTCATCTCGTGAAGATGTAACAAAGGAATCATCGAACAATCAAAGCTCTCAAGGGACATTGTCGGTCTATCTGATCAGGGAAGCACGAGGTAGGTCAAAGACAAAAGGATCGCCCAATGAGAAATCAATTAGACGGAGAGAAGATCAATTTCGTGTATCTCTGCATGTTGGCTCCTATGATTTGGAATTTCTACAGTGATAGGATCGGAGCATTTTGGAAAGGAGGCTTTTGCTGGCTTTTGATAGAAGCAAGGGTTTATTTTAAAATATGAAGTATAAGGTTTGGTTATGCTACACAGGTTTACGTCTGCAAGAATTGAGTGATTAAATTGAAGTAGCAATAAGTCCAATGCACTAAAGAAAAGAACTCTCTGGCTAATCAACAACCATATACCTAAGAAGACCAAACGCAAATGTGTAACCATGAGAATTATCCTCCGAAAGATGATGTACACAGTTTATCATAACCAGCACGTGCCGCGTTTATTCATTGTGAGAACCGAGTGCGTCACCAAGCAACATTGACGTAATGGTATAGATCAAGGAATTAGAGACAAAGCTCATCTGAATATGCAAGTCCAATCGTGTTAAGTTAAAGAAAGACGTACCGCAGACTATGGCTAAGGACATAGTAGGAAATCTGAACCGGAAAACTAGTCAAAGATCGTTCCATCAATCACTGATAGAGGATGGAGTTAAAACTCGCAAGATGCAAAGTGTATTCCACCAGACTCTGAAAAAATGGTTTTTCCGTACGTTTAAGTCAATGAGATTGCAAAGACATTTGCTCTTCTCTGTGCCAGACGGGCAGTTCGAATTTAATAAGGTACCTTTGGCCTCTTAGTATAGCTCCAAGGTATTCAAAGATATGTATAGCATCTTCAGAGAACTCATGCGAAGGCATCGAATAATTTATATGGACACATTTGATCATTCCAGCTAAGATGAAGATGAGCTGCATAGAAAACTGAAGAAAGATTGTAGTCAGCCTCAAAAATACGGTTTCAAGATCAAGGTTAAGAAATGCAATCTGAGAAGAAGGCAGAATTTTGGGTCACGCTGTTGAAAAACGAACAGACGCTTCCAGTGCAAAAAAAAACAATAGCTGTCAAGGTTCCTCAGTACCAAAAACAGTTCAAACAAGTACAAAGCTTTTTAGGACTCACCGCTATTTTCAAAATCTATTCCAAGCGCACTTTAAAATAGAAGAAACTCTGAGTGATCTAATTAAGTTGTACTAACCATTTGTCTTGAACAACTCAAAATGGAAGCCGCGAAAACTGAAGAAATTATTAATGGAAAGTCAGTATTAAGCATTTCCAGCAAAGGAAAACAACCGGAATTCTTGCACACGATTACGAAGCCAGCAATGGCGTACGGAGTCGTCTATCGCTCCAAGAAGCCGGAAGACGGAAAATTGCATCCTGTTCAATACATGTCAGAAAACTACTCCAGCAGAGGAGAAGTATAACAGCTATGAACTTGAAGTTCTTGCTGTTGTCAACGCCTTGAAATTCCGCACTACCTAATGGGGAATCATTTCCAAAAATCATAACGGACTGTTCAGCCTTTCAAAGGACTATGAGACAAAAGGATTTAGTTACTCAGAGAAGCAGATGGGCACATTGTGGAAGAGTTTGATTATGAAATTGTCCAGTCGCTCCGCCAGTAACAGCAAATGTGGACGTTTTGTAGGTATCCGGTCGCCATAACTAAGCCATACTCTAACCAAGTAGTTAAAAAAAGGGCACAACAAGAAGATGAATACACGAGAGTTTAAGATCAATGATTGGATCAAAAATCTATCAGACTTTTTCTCGAAAAACGAACATTTCTACAAATATGTTGATGATATTTAATTAATAGTTGTACAATAGAGATATGCAAACTGAAATAATAGTTAGTCATGAGAAAGGACATTTCTCCTGCTGCCAAACGGAAGGAGTTGTCAAAGGAATTCTTCATACCTAATTTGAGTAAACAAGTACAAAATGTAATTGTCAACTGTGTGCCATGCATTTTGACCAGCAAAAGAGCTGAAAGAAAGATGGATTTCAAACCCCATTTAAAGAAGATGTGCCATTAAGTACTTATCACGCTGATTTCATCGACCTTTACCTTCTACCAACAAAAAATACCCAGACATCCTCACAATAGTGGAGTTTTCACCAAATTTTACGGTTTTATCCTGCATAAATCTACTTCCATAGCAGAAGATGCTTGATAAGTTAAAGTACAACAAAAGACTTTCGTAATCCAAAAGAATAATAACAGACAGAGGCCTGCTTTCACCTCTAAAGCATTTGGAGATTATTGTACTAATGAAAAACATCTATCATTTTCAATTCACCACCGAGTACCCCGAGGAAATGGCTGTCGAGAGAATACACCAACTCTTATTCCCGCTTTGACCAAACTGTCAATTGCAGACTCAACCAAGTGGTTCAAGTTCAGGACCTCACTTCAAAGAATTCTAGTACATTCAATCGTGAGTACTAAGTGGTCTCCGCTGAATTGTTAATTGCGTCACCTGAGAAATAAGGAGGACCTTCATCTGAGAGATCTACTAATGGAAGAAATGATAGAAGAACTGCAAAGAACAGAGAGCATTCTTAACACGATACAGAGATGCAAAAGAAAAATATCCAGAAGATAAGAGGAGAATAAAAGAACCTAATGATAGGAAATGCAGGAATGCCTAGTTACAAGAGGTGATTTAGTGGTCATTCAGAGAACACAATTTGGGACGGCTTGTCTCATAGCCTAGGTTTTTGGGACCATATAGAATTAGCAGCAAAGCCTAGAAATAGATATGACTTAGAAAAGTAGGTAATCATGACGGTCCTAAGCTAACGAATTCATCTGCTGATCTAATGAAATTTTACTCACCAGGTTTGAAATATGTGTTTTTTTATACAAGAAACTTTCCCTATTTTCTTTAGAACACAGTGTATAAAGAAGGTTCGCTTTCTTTATTATCAATATTTCCTTGTGAGAATTGTATTTTACTTTATGTTTAAATGTTATAATGAAATTTTTATCTTTTACTGTATTAATTTTAAGAGTTAATGGCTCATCTATTATTGTACTTATGTAAAATCACTGGGGTCAGTGATACCCAGATGGCGAACTTGTGAAAATACTTTTAGCATTTTGTTCATTTAAATTGTAAGAGATGCACCACTAATAAAAATCGTCTGTTTATATGACGTGCACGCCAGAGGAATTAACAGTTCGATGTTGATTTTCACCGCAGTCTTATATTAGGTCTCCGCTTTTCTAAGAAGTAAATGAATTAGCCTGGTCTATCTCGAGGTGAACTTGCTCTTATGTCTATTGTTTTAACCTTGTAAATAGTTAAATGTTTTAATTGTGTTTAAATAATAAATTATGATTTAACTCTCTCTTTTCATTTTGCATCAAATTGAACCTTATCCCTAGACACCTTTCCTACATATATATATACTGTTTACAAGGATTTCAAGAATAAGGTATGATCGATAGTATTGCAACAAAAAGTAAAGGATTCAAGCACATTCTTTGAAGCAATCCTTGTTTAAAAGGAAAATGACAACTTCTACACAAACGAAAACTTATATAAGTGATGACAAAAATTTTGTCGAAGCAGTTGCTCAATATGTAAACTTAAATTTAATTTAATTTCAGTTTCCTTCTATTTATTTTTTTCAGACACATCTCCTTTCCTGGGTCTCGGAGAATTTATTAATTTAACGATATTACTAGGTTTATGCCAATCAGTCTCAATAAAGCTTTTCATAAATACTTTCTCTTTTCACTGCTGTAGCGTCAACCAGTAATTCATTCTATTTTCGAAACTCCCTTAGCACCCTGTTTAACTTCATATGGGTGATGTAATGAAATCGTAAAGGATTTTAATTAAGTATTTTAACTGTGAACAGCTGTGCAATTTTCCCAAAGTAATTTCAATAAAAACAGGGTTCTTACTGATTTTTTAAATTAAAAATCAAGAAGTATTTAAGGAGTTTTCAAGGAGTATTTTCAAAATTTATAAGGAGTCATCAATATTTATGCATGTAAAAGGGTTCATTTTTAAAGTACACATAAATTATATTAAGAGTATTTAAAACATTGCCAATAACTCAAATAAACGTGGTTACATTTATTTCTTTTATAAGTTTTTACTAAGCTGATTTATCCAAGAATGCCATGGTAAATCTATTTATATGAAAGTAGAGTGGTGCCGTTTAGACATACAATTTTTTATAAAATTATACAACTACCCCAAAAGTTCAAATAGTTAATTACATACCATGATTTAACATGTTTCAAATAAAAAACTATTTCTATAATTTTTTTTTTTAGAATTTAAATTCTTAAATAATTTCCATGCCTCACTGTGCACCTTATGTAGTGCACAGCGATCCATGATTTAAAATATAGAAGTGCAAAGAGAGACATGGATTTAGATATTAGAAACTGTTTTTTGGCATTTTCATTGCTTATAAAATAGTATATGAAGAAAATAAAATTAACAAAATTTCTTGATTATTAAAACTAATTTAGCTAAAATTAATTAATAGTGTCTATTTCCCTTCAACTCCACCATCACAATATATGTCCTTTACAACAAGCCATACGTTACAATTTAAAGAAATACAGTTAATTTTTCGAAATAATCCATGTGAAATAACATTTTCAATTTGCACCATTCTATTGTTTTGGTTATTACCGATTGGTACTTAAAACCAATTATTAAATTTTGGATACTGCTAGGAGATGAACATCAAATCATGGAAAGAGCAACGCAAAATACTGGGTAATTGATACGGCAGTGATATAGTATCCTTTTTAGCGGTGAAACGTAGTACACACTTAATAAAATAAATGTTAAAAATTAAAAATCAAAGAATTTATAAGGAGTAAAACCCAAATTCAAGGAGCTCCCATAGTGCTTGAAAATGAAAATCGTTTTCAAGGAGCTTACGAACCCTGAAAAAGATTGATTCACGGCCTAGACTCCTTCATCATCTAATTATTTCACATATATACATGTGTGACAGATAAAAGATAAATGAAATTCAGGTTATCAGTCAAATCTTTCATTTAGGCATCTTATCAGGAAGATTTACACATTATATTACAGCTGAAATATCTTATTTTGATACGCACTCATACAAAACAATGTACCAGCTACGAGAGAGGTCAATTAAGCAATATATTATCCCACCGTTACTGCTGCAGCTGTATAAGATACACTACAGAATTAATATTTTTGAGCTTGCTAATTCCATACTTGATAAAGGTTTTTGTCGTAGTAGTTTTTTTTTTGTTTACATACCAATCGTAAGCACCAAGCAGCTGTAGTACGAGTCACAAGAGCTTTCAAGTCGCTGGTGCAACACAATGACCTCTGCATGCTCCAGAAATTATTATATCGGACTTCAATGGATGTGGTTGGCTTTCAAGCACTTCAATGGGCAACAATTATTTTAACCCTTTGAATTCCAAAAAGTTAAAAGTTATAATTAGATGCATAATTATCCACTGATTAACAAGAGCTCATATTATTGCTTTGGAACGTAAAAGATATGTTTGTGTAAGTTCATTTTTCCTAAAAAGTTATTCTACAATTTTGTAGGCAGTTTTTTAACTATCGAAATCAAGACACGTCAAAATTATGCACCATCAAGAATGATGCCTAAAAGGCGACATCGGAGTGCAAGGGGTTAAAATGTCAAGTTAAGTTAAGAGTATTAAATGTTTTGTATATATAGTAAATATAATCTAAATTCTATTTATTAAAGGTATTTTGAAGATTAATGTCTCGCATATTGTGAAGCCAAACGCTATGGTCAAGTAGCAATAATTGAACGGATGAACTGATGGAACTTCCAAGTTTAGGTTAGTAAGTTTTCAGCACAATGGATAAATGAAAGTAAATGGAATGTCAGAAACCAAACTAAATGACAATGAGATAGTAACCCTTGCATGCCATGTGTTCCCTTTAAGCAATATACCCAATTTTGTCTTCTAAAATCCTAACCTAATTTAAAACAATGTAAGGGCATTTTGTCTTTTTTTAAAAAATAATTAACTGACGATACCTAAATCTAAACACTTGTCTAACTGTAACCACATAGCGCTTTCTCTTAAAAATGATTTCATACAACTCATTTATATCGTTACAACTTAACTTGTCTATTTTACAGCCCAGATTTTTAACCCTTAAATGCCCAGTGTTGCCTTTAAGCAACATACCCAATTTTGTCTTCTAAAATCTTGAGAATAAGACTGAAGCTCTAATGCCTGTTGTGGCCAATAGGAAATGTATTGAAAACATTATCAAATCAATTTACAATATATAGACGGCAGCCTGAGTGCTGATGAAAAGATAACAATAAATTGATGTTTTTCAATTGTGGCTTTTTTGCTTCCAAGTGCTTGAGAATACCGTATTTTATTCTACAATGTTGAAGGAAATTCCTTATTCGTATTATTATTTATTAAACTTCATCTGTGTTTAACTTTATCGAATTTTATCAAGGAAATTTTTTTCTGAAATAAAGCCTAGGATTGTCAGCTGGTAATAAGCTGTTTTTTAACCATAAACCAAACCTAAAACAAAATATAATTTTTTAAAGTATTTTTCCCATATTTTATTCAAGAAATGAAAGTCAAAAACATTAAAACATTTCACAGTCAATTTTTAAAAAATCGGATTTTGAAGGATTAAATTATTACATTATACTTAGATCTACACTTTTTAAAGTTTTGCACCAGTGTAGAAGCAACCAATTTTTTTTTTTTTTTCAATGATGTTCCCAAAGACCATGTACGTAAGTTCTACAGTTTTATTTCATACACAAATGTCAAATCATATAATCAAAATCCAAAAACAAAATAAAATATACTTACCATGAAGTAATCCAAATCAGGTTCAGACTGACTAAAATCAATATCTGACAAATCTCTCGGTCCCCAAGGATATTTCAAAGCCATTTTCATTTCTTCAGATGAAGCATTCTTTAATCTAGGGTAACCACAGGTTACCTCCTCTTGAAAAAAATTTGACAATAGTTAGACAATTACTGGATAATTTTTAAATTTGCTGAGCAGATAACAATCAAGAGTAAAACAATTATAACTATTTCATTTTAAAAACATTAATATTTATAAAACAAGATAGACTTTAAGGAAGCTAATACAACTCAAGTAATATTCTAGTCGAAATACCAGACTTAGGATTAAAATTTTGAAAACATCTTATAACTGATCACAAATATAATTTTCAAAAATTCTAATATGCTACTTCATCTACTTGAATAAAAGTTTCACATACAGGAAAATCAAATTTGACTATGCTATATCTTCATGGATCACAGAAACTTTTAAAAAAGCAAAACAGAAAACTTTTAATTTGAATTTAAAAAAAAAACTATAACTCTACTATTTTTACTTCTTATGTCTCATTTACAATGGATCATAAAATAAATGTAGTTTAAATGTTTCAGTATAACATATTTTTTTAAAACAAAAGTATATCAACCACAAATATTTTTGAAAAAATTAATAATCGATGGCAATATTTAAAAAAAAAAAATATGAAATGAAACAAAAAGGATGGAAGAGGGAAAAAGAGGAGTGTTTACAAATATATCACAGCTTTTAGTACAAATTAAGGCAATTATTACTTCATTTAAAATTAATTAAATATAAAAATAAATCAGAGAAGTAGATTATTTAATTTAAAAGTTATTGATGAGCTAAGTAATCAATTTTATGACATAATAAATGTAACAGCTCTTTTTAAAACATATGAAGTTATAAAAAGCAAAGTTATTGATTATATTATCTGTCTATAACTATTCAAGTACTTTTAAATCTCAAAGTTTCATATACCCAGATTATCCCCCCCCCCTTCTTTTCTGACAAAAACAATTAAGTGAGTTATTAATTTTGGGGAAGTAGAAAAAAAATTCTGAAAATGTTCTATAGATGTAACATAAATATAAATGCTTACATCATCAGATTTTTCTTTACAAACAGTTTTCAATGTTTTTTTTAAACACACATTTTTAATTTCTCAACGCATTTTATGAGAGATATGTATTCAAGCATAAGAGCAAACCTCTCTCAGAAAGAGCTAAAAACTCGGCAAGCTCAACAAAATTTAATTAAACTGAACACAGAAAATAGCGAATGTTATAATAAAACTATTTTTAAATAATACATTAAATGTGTCTCATCTTTGAAATCTCAAAACTCTACTTTTATTAATGTTTTTTAAGCATATTATGAAAATAACTATTTAACTCTGCCTTCTGACATTGCTTATAACATGATTAATGGGAACAAATGCATTAGTTTTGTAATTAAAATCCCCGGCTCTTCTGAATAATTCTACAAAAATAATGGGCGCATGACTTTCTATATAAAAAAATTAATAAAGTTAAATAACAATTCATTAAATTAATCAAGCATTCTCAACAGACAATATTTTTCAGAAGCAAATATACATGCAAAAGTCAAGTATTTTTCAAATGATGAAATCTTAACCCTCCAGCTGGCGTGCATTTTCAAGAGATACTTGAAATGTGCATCGTGTTACATATTTATATCGTTCTTTTATAAATTTAAGTGCAATTTTTATTTATAAAATCTTTGTTTACTATTAAGCTAATAAATACTGATAATTTAAATAAAAGCTGGATTTATTTTTGTAAAACAACACGATATATTTATGTAATACAATGCACGTTATGTTGTAAAATTTGTGCAGGCGTGCCCGATGGAAAGTTAAAGGGAAACTAATTAAAATGAGAGGAGAAATTTGATAGAAATTACAAATGGTGAATTGATTAGTCTTCGCCGTTTAAAAAAATGATATAATCATTATTATTATAAATGAAATTTCTTCGTTTACATTGTTATATCCTAAGAATAATTTAGTGCTTAATATTCTCCTTAAAAATATAAAAAAGTACGTTTTCAGTCACTTTGACTGAATAAACTATGCAACTAAATGTGAAATTCATAAATAGTTGGTGTGCTGTAGAAATCCAAGCTACTCAAGAGAATTTTTTTTTTTTTTACATTTTACTCACAAATACTTTGAGGCAAAAGGAAGGTTTTAGCTAAGGTATTATGACAATTCATAAAAAAGTTAATTTTTTTTTTAATAATTAAAGGCTATGTTTGTAGATATGGAAAACACAATTTTATCTTTTGTGTTACCATTCCTACTAAATGAAAATGTTATAGATATTTCATATCAATTCATTTATTTGCCTCCAAGTTTCCATCTGCAATGTTTAATTGAATCACTGATTTCAGAAACCACATCAATTTTTTTTTTTTTTTTTACAAAATTATGTTTATGCTCTTTTCACATTCTAAAGAGGTATTTACACAATGTGTGAAAAACGACAAGAATCAAGTTATAGGTATACAAAATCTAACAGGGAAAAAAAACTAATCACAGGTTTAAAAAAAATTCAACATTTTTTTTAAAGCTCCCAGCATTTTGATAATAATAATTCGTGGGGTTTCTGCAAACAATGATTCAATTAAAATTTGTATCTTCTTATTAAAATTATAATTCTTTAAAAATTATTAATGATTTATGAGAAAATTAACTTTTGGTATTTCTAAAAACCATTTGCGCAATCAATATTCTCATTTCAATTAAAAATAAAATTGAAGATGATAAGAATATTTTGTGTATTATATTATTTTGTATAAAAGTATTTTTTAGACAAGAAAA
>BGPR01026091.1:0-21801 GCA_013235015.1 Araneus ventricosus | reverse complement strand
ACACTTGGTACATGGAGCTATAATTTGGATTCTTTGCACTAAAAAATTTTATACTTTACGCTTGGTACATGGAACTATAATTAGAATGCTATGAACAATAATTTTGATTGCCGATTGCTTACATTGAAATTTGGTGCGTTGTACTTGTTACCTGGAGCTTTAATTCGAAAAACGATTTTATGGCTTGAGTTTAAAAAAAATACTTGAAAAGTTCTAATTTTATGACTTACATTTTTAGTTAATAATTTAAATAAATTCATTCACCAGGTCACTAATTCTGTCAGATGATCACGTGAATTGGGTAAAAATAGTAACAATTAATTTGAAGGGTGCAAAAAAGATATTATAGAATGGAAGCAACGATTCACGCAAAGTGGAAGTATCCATATTATAGCGGAAATTAATTAAATGAGGGATAATATATTTTTTTCTTGTGGGCGTCATATAGTTCAATGTTAAAATATTTTTTTCATATTGAATGAATTTTAATTATAGCGTAATAATGTCTTTTTTGTGCCATATATTTGTTATGAGTGCAAATTATTTTTATGAAAGTGACTATGATCCAAACTAGCGTACAAATAATTCCCACCTTCCTTTTATAATATTTTTTCTTATAAAGTTTCCTTCATCTAGATTTTGAGTATACTTAAATTCATGTAAATCATGTGTATACTTAAATTTATTCATTTGCGCTTTCTCATGAACGAAATGTGCGAAGATGAAAAAGGAAACCATCGAAAAATTTAATGTTGATATTTTGATGAATCTTCCCATTTCAGACCTCTACGAGTTAAAAAAAAAGCATTTTTGGAATCATGATTCTCTGTCTATCTGCGAATACAAAAACTCAAAAACGCCACGCGCTAGACGGATGAGATAAATAATGATTTTTTAAGTGTTTAATTTAATTTTGAACTTCTGTTTCAAAGCATCAGTTTGTATTTGGCTTTTTTCTTTTCTCTTTTCAAACGTCCTAATAGAATTTTATATTGTTTTAACGGAAATAATGGAGTTAGTTCCATGTCCTCAGAGTCTCATGACAAACGCTGCGGCGCGAGTTATTCAACAATTAACTGCACGTTACATTACGCTCTGCTGTAACACTGCATCCTTTTCCTTGAGCCAAGATTCATAGAGGATACCAAAATTAAAATGGCGCGGCCGATTTGATGTGCATCACGTCTACATAAACTGATTCTATTAAAACCTTGATGCAGGGGAATATTCTCTGAATTATCCGGGCTCGTTGGCCTGGTGGTAAGGGCTTGGCTTCGTGACTGAAGGGTTGCAGGTTCTAAACCCCATTCCATCCAAGAACAACCGTGTAAGCACGCCTGGCGCACGCGAAATGACGTCGGGTCAATTGTCCTCCCGCTGGTGTGATGCGGATGTTTGGAGAGAGATTCAGGCGTTCTATTCAGTTCGAATTTTCTTTCGGAAAATATGGCATGAATTTTGTCGTATAAAATTTTTAACTGAATTTTTAACGTTTCTGAAAGGCGACTGATCGTATAATCTATTTCTCCCTGTAAACCATCAATGTTGAATTTATTGAAGAAACGAGTGATGTTTCTCTTACGTAACTTCCTTTCCTTTTTAAAAGCAAGGCTTTGTCGATGTTTTCACCATTGTTATCATTTTCATTTAATGAGATTTGCTGTTCAGCCGTATTTGAAACAATAAAAACATTCATAGTCATTTTGCTTATTCGTAAAAAAACAAAATAGAATAAATTAACTTTCTCTATTCATAAGTTTAGACGGGATGTTTCGGCACCAATAAATTTATTGGGTATCAAACGTATTTTTTCTCATTGATATACCAAAATTTTTAAACGAAAAAAGAAGACATAAAATTTTGCAAGCAAACATTAATGAAACTGGATAGTAGAACACAGGACAGTCAAAGTTACAGTTCTTTGTTTAATAAGAAAATAAATTCAGTTGTTTACTAGCGCTCGGGCGCCGTCAGTTATTATCCTCGAACCGGACAGGCGTCGTCCTCGTCATCTGACCACGGTTCAAAATTACAAGGTGCGTCTCAATATAGCCGTCGTGTTGTTTTAAAACGGGGCGTAAGTACGAGGATGGATCCAAAAAAAGTTTACAGAGGTAATTAAAAAAATTTATTAACAATAAACAGAAAATACAAAATGGAATTAAGAGGAATACTTGCCGATCACTTTTTGTCACAATCAGCAAACCTATTTATGCATTTTTCTGAAAGCAGGACCAACTTTCTTAACCCGTCTTGGCAGAAATCACGTCCTGTCCATTGAGCCAGTTCTCGGCAACTGTTTTCACATCAGTCTCTGAGGAGAACCTTGTCCCAGATAAATGTTCCTTCAATTTCGGAAAAGGGAAATAATCATTGGGCCATCGCTAAGTTATCCGACGCAAACACCCTGGCATGTTGAGTGATTGTGTCCTCCTCCTGCATGACAATACCCATACTGCTCGCAGAACTCAAGAATTGCTGCGAAAGTTCAAGTGGGAAGTCTGGAGCCACCCTCCTACAACCCAGATTCGGCACCCAATCTGGGTTCCAAACACTTATTTGGAACAAGGTTCTCTTCAAACAGCGATGTGAAAACAGTTGTCAAGACTGGCTCAATGGACAGGACGTGATTTTTGCTAAACCGGGTTAAATAAGTTGGTTCTGCGTTCAGATAAATGCCTAAATAGATTTTGTGATTGTGTGGAAAAGTGATCGGCAAGTATGCCTCTTCATTCCCTTTTGTACTTTCTGTTTATTGTTAATAAATAATTTTTTATTAACTTTGTAAATCTTTTTTTGGATCTATAATTAAATTAAGCTCAGAACTCATCACACATTGTTAGCTTATCATTGAGAGCTTTGGCATAACTTGGATCGCTCTGGATATTTTGCCTTTCTCAGGCAAAACTAGCATCAAAATCAAGATCGTGAAAAATTCTCAAATCATTCAGATATTGCTGCAATCATTGTGAAATAACGGTTTTCTATCCTAGAATCGATAAAAGATTTAGGGCAAAAACTGCTATTATTTTTTTAATTCGATAGTGAAGATTTTTGTCTGTTTCTCTCAGATTTGGCAACAAAGTCAGGAAGTTATTATAAAGAAGAATTCAAGAAATGCGCTTATATTTCTGACCAAGAATAGATAAAAGACTAATGGATAAAACTGGTGTCACTCTTCGGTTAAAGTTTAGAGAAAGGAATTGGACGAGATGGCAACTCTTGAACATGATTGTTTTGTTGGTTTTTGTCCCCACTAATGATGACTTTTTTTTTATTTTTGAGCTAAATCTGCTTTCGCGTAGTTACATTCATCTTTCTCTATTTTGGTCTTCTAGGCCATAATAATAACTTTCTCGAATTTCGTTTTTTTTCATTCTTTTATACGCTTTCCGATGAATATCTTCATAAAATATATACATTTTATCAAAGCATTTCTATTTTTGAAAATGCTTATGAATTTTTAATTATAATAAACTAAATTTTTCACTACAATGCTTCCTTTTCGTATAGTAAAATGTCTCAACAGTTGTGACTTTTCTTGGTTTTTTTCATATTGTTCCCTTCGGCGAAAAGAAAAATACAGAGTATCCGAGAATTGTTGGATCCAATTCAAAAATTAATAAAAAAAATATCTAATAATGTTACATCTATGGATTTTTTAAAAATAAGAGCGCATTTTAAAAAGTTTTTTTCAGAGAGGTAACGTGACGTTACGGCGGTCTAGGTGGTCGTAAATTATTGGATATCTCCCATTTTTGAGAAACATTATCTGCGATACCACTAAAGCTAGAGGAAAACAAAAAGAATGTATTTGCAGGGAATTTCACGCCCTTTAATTTGCTAAATCAATTGTAATTCAAAAACTGAATATTTTTCAAGATATTCAATACAAACTTAAAAATGAAACCAGAAAACGCGCATCGGCTTCTGCTGATCTGAAGCCAATGCGTATGGAAATCTCTGGCTGTAGCAAATTTAGAACGTCGTAATGGTACGCCACCTATCTGAAAATAATTTTTTTATTTGCTCTCTCATTAAAAAAAACTGCAGTTGTAACATTATTAGTTATTTTTATTAATTCTTGAAATGGGTCCAACGATTCTTGGACACCCTGTATATCAAATTTTGGTCCCAGTTTGTTAGTGAGAAGAGGTTCAAAATGCATAGTCGATTCTCATCACTACACTTGGGGACTAAACACGAAACGATCTATTATCGAAAGTGGAAGAGAAAACATTCCCGCGGCTTGTTATATAGGATGATTATGAACAAAACTTAACCGATATATGACCGCCCCCCCCCCGGGGGGGGCGGGCCGGTTGAGGAACTGGGGAAAAAATTTGAAAGTAGGTATTATACGGTATGCGCTCAAGAATGATGTAAAAAACAATAGTGAACGGAGATGGAACGGTATTTGGAAAAGTAATTCGTGTTCTGGTGAACCCGAAAGCAATTTGCGTTCTGGTGAACCCGAAAGCAATTTGCGTTCTGGTTTTCACTTTTTTTTTTGTTTCTGTCTAGCGCCGCCATTTTTCGCACTAAAAATACCGTTCCAATTCCATATTAAGTTTTTTACTGTGAGGATAACCTTTTCGTGAAAAAAGTAGGTGTTGCCGAAATTTTGTCACTGTAACCGTAATTGTGAGAGCTGGACTATTGTTTTTCACGTCATTCTTTAACACATGCCGTATAATATCTTCTTTCAAAATTTTATTCTTTTCCCTTAAACGGTATGCTCGTTAAAGTGTAATATATCGGCGAAATCTTTTTTTTTTAATAATCACCATGTATGTGGTATCCCGCACACGCACCGCCTGGAGACGCTCCGTCCACTTTCTAAACTGAACTCTACGAGCTGACGTCACGACTGATCTCGCTCTTGCTTGGAATAGACGTTGTTGGATTGCGAGTGATGGAGCGTGATGCCTGAACTACCTCCAATGATTTAACTTAATTTGATGTAAAGAGCAGAAACCGTCCTCCTAATTACTTTTATCTTCTCTCTTTAATGTTTTGTGCCGTCTTAAATGTTCGTCTTGTCTCAATTGAATGGTTACAATCACACACCTGTGTTTTATATGGCTTCGTCTCATCTCACATAGGCGCTAGGTTTCCAATCTATATATATAAGACATTTATGAGCAGTCTAATTCAGCATTATCAACAAAAATTATGTTTATTTCAGTTTTTAATAAATGGGATGCTGGCAATAAAATTACCATTCGCGTTGTTTACAGTCTAAAAAGTGCTATGGAAATTTAGGCCTCAAAATACTAAAAGTTTGAGAACAGTGGACCTAAAAACAGATCAAAAGTTACAGACTGAAATAAGCTCGACTGAAGGAAACATTTTTTAATTGAACCCTATTCTGCCAAGCTATGAATTCAAATCATAATTAATTGCAAATAACACCAACTCCCTCAAAAACCAAAAATATCACGTCTCCAATAATTTTATATTCCTAAACGCAATTCTTTTCAATAACTAATTAAAACTCATATTACCACGAATAAATATTCCTTTCAGATGCAAAGATTCGAATTATTCTGTTAATTCATTTTGAATAAAATAACTGATAGAAGTTTATAGAGGAAGCTTGTTTTAGATATCGACCTTTCACTGACGTATATCTCCGAGCTTGGCTTGAGCCACTTTCATTCACAAATTAATTCCTCCAACACCGTTCTGCTACTTGCAGATGGCGAGAGGATCCGACCGAAAATCCGAGTTCTTTTATTTGTAAGTTCACTCAATGCCGCCAAAACTCGACGAATCAGTGGTTCGGCACCTTTAGAATATGGCGCGACATAGGAATTTTTGTTCTTTTCAATTTATCTATGCTTTAGAAAGGTTCGGTGCTGTTGAGTAGGTGGATAAAAAGCGTCGGCGTTTCTGAAGATGTTACAGATTGTTAATTATTTAGTTGGAATTCAGAAATATGAGGTGTTTTTCTCTGGTTCATTAATTTTTTCATTGTCATTTCACTCAAAGAGGGTAGGAATTTTCGTAAGTGGGAGAATTTTATGAATTGAAAACGCAAGCAGAGTGAAATAGGTATCTAAATATGAATGAACTATTTATATAGGAATTTTTAACATCCTTTTGTTAAGGTATTTAAGTTATTCGGTTGAAAGTAAGAAATATTTTTTATTCATATGATTTCATGGTCGTTTCATCTTAAAGAATGTTGGAAGTATTTCACGGACTTATGAATGAAATATGTATCCAAATATGAATTATTTATGTTTTTAAGATGCTTTAATTAATCATCAAGGACACAATTAAACTGTTTGGCTATGTTTAGCTATTGAAGACGATTTATAATATTTAGAGAAAAATTGTTTTTATTGTAGAAATTTAGAGATTTTCAATCTCTCCTATATGAAGTATAGATAGAGAAAGTACTGTAATCATCAAAAAATTCATCCTTTGAGATTTTGATGAAACTTCAAGTTTTAGACCCCCTGACTATACAGGCTATTTTTTTAAATAGAATAACCAGCCAAAAGTTTTGATAAATAATAGGAATTTAGATACAAGAGTCAAAACTTGAAGCTAAGAGACAGACTTTTCTACAAATAATAATCTACTCAGTAATTTGAAAGCATTTTATTTGTCATTCATAAATAATAAATATTTGAGAGCATTCTAACTGTTAACTCTTAATGAGATTTTATTTTATTTATGAATTAAAATCCAAAGAACGGGTTTTTAATTTACAAATAATATAAACCGATGGCTAATAAATTATTTGTTATAAAATTCAGAAAGGATTAATTCTTCCCATGTAAAATTTCAGAATGGCTTGTTCAAAACTAAATTCGAATCTTAATACAATTAATAACTGCTATGACCTTTCAAATGCTTAATAGCATTTTTCAACTACCGTAGTTTGGACGAATGCTCGAGTTGAAAGCTCTTTATATGTTTCTGCTTTCCTGATTTAATACTCACACAAAGGAGTTTGAAAGATTAGTTTGAGCTTCTTCCACTTCCTGGGTTTTCTCACAATCAATGAAATATCAGATAAGCTTTTAAGAGAAAATTCCCATACACTTTTGTGTGATTGAGATTTAAAACGCAAATTAAATATTTAATCCAACATTTGCACTCCAATTTTTCAGCAACTTTTATTTTAAGATACGTCATTATGCTCACTACAAAGCGGTCATATTAATATTTAGTGGTGCTTAGATTTTAGAACCTTAAATCCATAATCTATAATAAAAAATCCCTAAGTCTGTTTTCTGAGAAGAATGCAAATGATGAACGGTAAATTTTATTCAGAATCCTGTTCTCAGGTCGCAGTCGGCTGATGGTAAACATTCAGCAACATGAAAAGAGAATCACAAGTTCAATACCTGATTCCACTGAAGATCCGCTGTGTACTCAGGCATGGTGAGCATCGAACGCCCTTGCCTTGGATTGCCGTGGAAGTTTCTAGAGTGGGATGCAGATTCTTGTTTTGTCCTCGTCATCTGACCAATTTCGAAACAAGATGCCGTCCCAAAATAGCCGTTGTGTAGTTTCGAAACATGGCGTCAGTCCAAATAAAATAAACCAAGCAGACCATTAAAAAACACCTTTATATAATTTATATACCATGAAACCATCTACCGCCTTTAAAATGATTGAATTTATTTCATTAACAATAGATATTCACAAAACACAAATAGCTTAAAATACGTAAACGTATATTTTATGAGTTAATCTAAACCAAAGATTTTATTTCAAGGGTTTGGGCACATGTTCATCGATTCGTCCCCCTTGCTCAGGCTGACTGGTCACAATTCACACCATACGATGGCACTGCTCTTGCTAGTAGAGCGCGTGCGCCTTGCTTTGGTGGGGACTTTGCGCGTTTGCCACAACACTAAATGCATAAAGTGTGATCACTACGTCGTTTAATGTTATCAGTTTTGAAGTAGAGAATTGACCTATCCTTCATTTTCAACCAGCGTTATCAATTGACGTTTGTAGAATTTCTCGCTTGACTTGTAAGGAAACATCTGGGCCACTTTCCTCCACACATCCCAAGAATTTCGGGGGTTATTTTTCATGACCTCTCTTTGAAGGTCGTCCATTTAGCGGGCAGGGACGTGACCTTCGGTAATTGTCATTGAACCTCCTGAAGGTATGCAAAAGGAAGAGTATGAAGAATGGATGACCAAAAGATGATGATTCCGACGGGGACGAATGTGTTGAAGAAAACCCTTCAACGAACGCCCGAAATGAGACAAGCCCTTCATATTTTGAAACCCGAGTGCAACATCGTTCAACAAATTTTAGAAAATAATACGAGCACGAAGGATATAAATTAACTGTTAAGGAATAATTGTCGTGAAGCAACAATTAATGATTTTTTTAAATTGTTATTTTCGAAATAAATTATAGATAGCCCTGAGGTAAGTGAGGGTCTTTTCCCTTGATGTGATAAAAATATAACTGATTTTACCCAATTTGGGTATTGTTATCAATCGATTAATGTTATCAAAAGTCCCGAAATGATCACTTTAAGCGGAGTCTACTGTACTAGCTTATCCCGCGCAGAGCATCTGCTCTCGATTATACGCTTACCATAACTTTCCTGTCTCTTCTAGAGCCAAACTGACGATTTAGTGCTCCAAGAAAATTCGTGAAGAAAAAAAGGCGCCAAATGGTGTGCGCATAACAGAAAAGTAGCCGATGCAAAATGTTCACAATAATAAGTTTTATGATGAACTTGTGAACTGAAACAATTTTATCTTCACCGACTTAAACTATTTTGACGTTTTTTGGCTCATTTAAGCCCATATAGTCCATTTCTAACTGATTTATTTTCGATAATTTCATCCAAAATTTCATTATATTGTAAGAAATATTGTGAATTCTTCATTCTCATTTTTTTCGAGTAAAAGTTGTTGTACACCAGAACGAATATAGTAAAAGGCTATGACTATGAAGTTATGCCTATCATGGAGGAGGCTACCGGTTTTGTTTTGTAAACAAACCGATCTTATCTTTACCGACCGGTAAAAGATAAATTAACCTCTTTTCTGTGCCACATACCTTAGCGTTATATATTTATATATATATACAGATAGATAGATTTAGAACTATGCACTGTAGAACATAGTTTTTAAAATGTATAAAATAAAAAATCATTAAAATATATAAAATAAATAATAAAAATATATAAAATAAAAAATAATAAAATGTATATAAAATTTTAAAAATAATAAAAATGTATAAAATAAAAATAAAAAATGTATATAAAGTACTTATATAGAAATATTTTATAGATTTACATCTGTATACCTGTGGAACAAAACATTTAAAAATCTTTGATACATCTCTTCATCATTTTTATGATTGAAAACAAATATGTAATGCTTAAAGAAAAGATATACGGCCCAACCGGTATCCGATTAATTTTTTGATCGTCTCATAACCATCTTGATCTAGAAAAACAGATAAAAATAGCATTTCCTGTCCAACATTTCTTCCGGTAGCTTTATAATTGCTTTCCACTGCCCTCAAGACTCCCGGAGGGTTTCTGATTGAACTGTCACCAACAAGTGTTGCGTCGCCCCCTGTCTCCCTCTAACTATTCCGCTCTTATTTGTTAAGACCATTGACAGAAGTCTCGCTGCAAAACCTACTCTTTGCCCTTTTTAACGATATAAGGCAGAGTTTAGATGTGCCGACAATGGCACCCTTTTTTTCTTTTGCATGCAAAAACATGGGGAGGACTCGGAAATTAAAACGGTTTTATTTTAAACGAATTGTTCTTCTGTATTTTTCTTGCCCATTGAAATTTTATGAAAACATGTATAACACAAAAATAAATGAAAGAATAAGATTTTGTCTAAAAAAGCATTTTTATTGATTTATTTAACTTGACTTGTTTCATGTTTGTAAATATGGAGTTTAGTAATCGATTTTTCATTCGCTTACTGAAGGGCTAGAATTTTGAAATTTTGTACAGATACCTCTTCCCAATGACAATACGATATTTTCAATTAATCATCAGTTAATTGACTAATTTAATTAAAGTTTGATTGCATATTAGAGACACCATTTTGTGGTGAATTTGGGGAAGAAATTGAAAACAAGATTTCATAATGTTTATATTAATGACTTATGAAATATACTGACTACTAATAATACTAAATGTACTGATAGGCTAAATATATTAAACAATAATACTTAATATACTGATCTTTTCAATATCTCGAGATTTGCACTTTTGGACGATTTTCCTCCAGAAAGGGGTGACAGGTAATGAATAAGATTAGAGTTATTTCCGGAGTTCTTTGTTAGGTAACGTTAAGTAAAATGTGAACATCTCCCCTCCATTTTTCACTTTTCCCCTATTTTGGTGAAAATAACTCCGCCTGGAGCATGCGCAAAAGCGCAGAGGGTTTCGGAATCCGAGAACATACAATACTAAAAAGTATAGATAATAATTTAAAAAGTTGTGGAATAAACGGGGGGCTTTTATTAATGTACTAAGAAGTAGAAAATAATTTTTTAAAATCAAAAACACGGAAATAGAAGCAAAATCATCAAAGCGTGGGACGCTGAAAATAATACTATAAGGAAATTAAACCACAAGAAAAAAAATTCACCGACATTCTTGAAAAATCAAAAGTATATTCTAAATAATAGCAATGCTTAAAATTCAAACTTGCTTTTTGGCAAGTTACTTTTTATCAACGCTTCATATTCTTGCGATTTTGTTTTTAACCTACAGATATTTGATTAAAAAAATACTTTATACTTTTCAGGACATTGATAAAACCGAGTTTTTTATTTTTATTTTCAGCACTTTCAATTATGAAAGTTCAAAGATATAAAAGACTTTCTATTATTCAATGTTATGCTATGAAACGCTAACAAAAGAAAAGCATTGTGATTCTTTTTCCATAAAAGAGGAAAAACAACTCCTAAATATATTTAGATAAACAATATTTTTACAAAAAATATTCAAAAAATAGTAAGAAAAGTTTAATTGCCTGAATGTATATTTTTATTTAATACATAAAATTGACCACATCCTTACCGAGTATGGATAAAGCACTTTAACCTAGACTGTGAGAGCTATTGAGCTTCTATAAATTAGCTGTCATTTCTAAAAATGTCACATCAAGTATCATATTTGAAGACGGCCACGCTTAACGCTGCCAGCAGCTGTCACATCCGTGAGACAGTCGTCCTCAAAGAGTTGATTATTTTTATTTTAAGACCCGTAGATTTCACATTTTATCCATTTGTGTGTTAAAAAGGACCTAAATTTTACCTCCTAAATATGATTTTTGGTGCCTTCCACTGTGAAGATAAAATGGAAATGTGTTTTAATGTGTTAAAATTGATTTTTATTGAAAGATACTTTTATTTCTAAACCCTCGTTCTGATTTCTAATCCATACTAAGTTATTGGAAACAAAGTTTTATGAATTTCTTTTAGATAGCGAGCAGTTAGTAGAATCATGAGAACCACAAAATGCAGATATTTATTTGATTCAGTTTCGTCTTCCGAAATTTTACATATGTTTTTTTATTTTTTTTTCTTTTAAAATCACGTGATTCTTATCTTAAATCTAATACCCATGAAGAATTTTCTAAAAGAAAATCATTTGTGTGTTTCGATGACATCGGTGTTGTGGTAGTTTTTACCTAATAAATATAAATAAAATTTATTCATCTTGCAATATCGTCTGAAAAAGTATTTATATGGACGAGTTTTCTGGTTTGTTTATTTACATTAAAAACCTAAACTTCCGCTTTGAAGGTTCCATTGACTTAGCATTACACCAGAATGACGTAGGTACGGCATTATAATGTAATTAAACAATACAAAAAACTCGTCCATACGCATGCCAATTACCCTGTACTTTATGTTTGGCAACAGCTTGTTTTCATTTTTTAAAAGCATTTTGGTTTGATCTTTGCCTTTCTTATTCTTATGTTAAAATTAAATTTATAATTCTGATTGCTATTAAAACGAACATTGTTTAAGGCCAGTTTCTACCAATTAAATAAGAAAGTTGAAATTTTGTAAATAATTTTTCCTTATTTATATGGCATCTGTACTTGTATATTTTATTTGAATTTTTATTTTAAATCAAACAAATTCTGTGAATTTCTTAACTTGCTTTAAAAATTTATTTTATACAGGGTTCGTACGCGTCCTTGCAAGTCCTTACTTTTACATTTAGTCCTTAAAAGTCCTTACAAACCCTTATTTTTATGCCCCATTTTTAAAAAGTCCTTGAAAGTCCTTACTTTTTACTCTGCCATTATTAAAAAATTTAAAATTTCACCGATTATCGTTTTTCTAATTCCTCCTTCTTGGCGGCTCTAATCTCGGTCGACGTGGCTCTCGCGGAATGCGGTGGGGGTGGGGGGGGGACGACACTTCTCGCGTTCTACGAATCCATATCCATCGCATACACTTTGGGAAATAAGGGAGGAGTTACAGATGGCCTTTATTGGTCCATGGTTCCATAGGAATGATTGTCAAAAGTGCTGTTACCATTTTTAGAACAGTATCAAAGTTATAAACCTTTACTTCCATTTTTTGCCGGTGATGTTTTTAAAACTTGTTAATGATTGCATTCAGCATTTCAAAATTTTGAAACCAGAGAATGAAAGAATTGAGAAACCTGAGACTTTATGCAAATTCAACTTCAGTGACCCAAACTTGTATGATGATAAAAGTTAAGTGTATTTAAGATTTGCTGCAGAGCAACTAATAAAAGAAAAGATAAAAAATAAGGAATTAGCAGACAAGGATGTTTTCACACTCAGACAGGATAGTCGGAAAAACATCATAACAATGATAAAACATTTCATGCAGAAATGTCCTGTGAATTACGCACTAGTAAGACCTGCGATTTGCACTGATCCACGAGTAATGGCTGGATATCCCGAAAAAGCACAGGAAAAAATGAAAAACGTATTGATTGTATTGTCGCAAAATAAACGTATTTTGGGATAAGATTGCGATGAAATTTTGTTACTCTATGCAGATTTTCTGTTAAATATTGTAAAGCCAAATTCATTTGAATTTACTTCTTTCAATCCAAAGAGTGATTTCCCTTGATAATTTTTTACAAACTTATTTTAGCAATAATCATTATGAAAAAGTTTGGAAGATTATCAAAATGGTATTAAAACTGTCACATGGACAATGAGGTTTTTCGGTGAACAAGACCCTGGAAATAGAAAATTTAAAAGATGCTTCATATATTTTCCAGCGTGTAAATCATGAATTTATTAAGCTGTCTAGGCTATTTATGACTTAAAAATTACTAAAGAAATGAGGACGGCTGCCACTTCAGCTAGAGCAAAATACATGTAGTATTTAGAAAGTGAAAGATCCAAAGAAAAGACTGAAACAAAACAACTGAAACGAAAAGCTCTAGAGGAAGAAATATATTTTTAAAACAAAAGAAAATGTTCCTCCAAACGGACACGCACCAAACAAATGAGACAGCAAATGATTTAGCTAATGAGACTGAAAAGTCAAAAGACATAAATTTATTTATTCAATCGCATGAACTAAGAAAAACAATTTCTGAAAAAGAAATTAAAATAAATACCTTGGATGTAAAATTGAATGAAAAAAGTTTGGAATTAAAAGATATTTAATTTGATTACCAGTTTCATGGGGTTTTTTTTCATCAATTTATTAACTCATATTTTTAGGAGTTTTGATATGCTAAATTTGTAATGTATTTTCTATGTTTTATATTATAATTTATCATCTAATAGGTTGAATTTGCAAAAATGAGATTTTATTTAAAAATGCGTGCGACAATTCGTTAAATTTATTCAATTTAGAGGTCCTTATTTTTTGGCTTTTTTAGTCCTTAAAAGTCCTTGATTTTCTTTTAAGGAAATGCGTACGAACCCTGTTATACCAATTTTATATTTATATTTATTTGTTTTTATACTCAGATTTCTTATTTGCACATTAATTTTATATAAAATGACTTTAAATGTTTTTCCAATACAAAATGTATGCGTAAATTTGATAAATATTAATCTGGTCGTAAATACTGTCATGCATTATCAGAGTTTCTTTGCTTAGGAGTATTATTTAATTCAGTCTTTCTGAAGTATTTACTTATATTTACAGATTTGCCTACAAGAGTGAACAGAATATAATTAAAATGCTTTCTGATGCTCCTGACAACCTAAGGCCGAAACGCATGCTGCTTAAATCTTTCTAAAAGAGATTTTCATTAAGACACGACTACCAAATCAGGTAAATACTTTAATATTTATTCATTAATACGTTAAAACATTAAAATAAATTTATGTGTACGCTCCCATTCTAAGCTATGCTAGAAACAGAGTAGTAGTTAAGGTCAGTATTTTTGTATCAAATCTTTAAGAGAACTGAAAAGTGTTTCAGGATGTTTCATCATATAACAGCAATATTCGGTATTTAAATAATTTTAAAAGAATAGAAGATTTATATCTTTAAGAAGTTCCGTTACTCTTGTAATTGAGAAAACACATCTTTAAATTCGCTGGCACGAAAAGAGGTAGTTCATCTTTTTATGAATTACATATCGGCCCAGTTCAGACATAACATTAACATATAATATAATTCTAACCATTACATGAGAGTAATTTCAAGTAATCCACCATTTTCTCTAGTACTTCAAGTTCCTTCATTTACGTGAATAAAATTATCATTTTTATTCCTATTAATAATTTAGCTATTTGCCTTTCACTGATATAGAAAAAAGTTAATCTGAAAAATCTCATAAAACTGATGATCACGATAAATTTTAGACAATTTCCAGTTTGTTTACACTCTTGAAAATAAGAGATAAAAAAGGGGCAAATGATTCGATACTAACAAATATTTTACATGATGTTATAATAAAAGAGGATCATTATAATTCAAATATGTTGTCGCTTGTCATCGGTAAGGAGAAGAAAAAATCACTTGATAAAGGAAGTCGTGCCAATGGATTTATAAGTTCTTGAGTCTTAAGTGGTTAAACGGGAGTTCTTGATATTTAGGGCAAAATAGGGTAGTTAAGCTAATTTTTAAATTCTATTTTTTTTTTAATTTTTATAATTAGGAATTGAAGAATAGAATATTGTCGTGTAAATTTTCGTATTTTATCTTCGAAATTAAATGAGAAAATTAGCCATTTTCGTCCAATTTTATTGCTTAATAAATATTTACTTTTGTTTCACATTGTGGTTCAAGTATCCCTACGAGAGGGATACATGATCCATAGTGTAGGGATGCTTGAGCCAGCTCTGAAAAAATATCTACAAAATACAATGTTATAAATTTTACTGCTTATAATTATTTCAAAAATGTTTTACTTCATGCTTAAGATAAAAAAAAATCCTTTAAAACCAGTCGTGGAAACAAAATTAACAATATGATCATTTTTTTGTGGTGATGTTCAGTGGTCGAAGAATCATTTCAATTTCGTTTTCATCAATGACAGCAGTGTCATAATTTTGTGGCCATTTAAATTTGGAAACTGCAAGTCTTCGATCAAATTTATGCTCAGCCCATTTTCAGAAATATTAAGAATTTGGCCAACAAATTTTTTAATGGTTATCTTCCCTAGTATATCTTACCAGTAGCCAATCATTAATAGCAGGTTTCTTATTGATAAAATCATCACCACTTTCAGTATTTCCATCTACTGACATTATTGAACTTGTACTTTTAATTGAATAATTGTCAGAATCTAAATGAGATGTATCGTCAAAGTCTTTCATAATTTTCTTTCGATTTTTCAGGAAAAATTTTTGTTTTAACCTTTGGTGATTTCCAAGAAGATTTAAATTGTGATCTTTGTTGCTTTTCTCTTTTCTTTTCATGATATTTTCAATAGCTTTTCTTCATTTGTTTTGTTTTGTTTTTTGGAAGTGGAAGTCAAACTAGCTGATTTAGCTCTTTTTCTAAACTCTTTTGGATAAGATTGACAACCTATGGAGAAACAGTTATTCACTGGTTGAGGTCTCAGGAATTGGAGAATTTACAGACATATGACCAGAAAAATAAAAATTTATTACAATACTCTAACGTAAGTTGACATCTTCATGAGGAGTAAAATCTGAAGAAATCTGGAAATTTTCAATCGACTGACTTGATTGCTTCATACCTGACCTATCAGCGACAAATGATCTGTTTTTCTACGTTATGAAAGCCTACTACTCAGATATATCTTAAACATAGCAAATTTTGAAAAAATAAACTACTGAAATGCTCTAAATAACATAGTTCATGAACACTAATTTCCCAGTAGGGATAGTTGAGCCATGGCTCATGTAACCCCAGTCTCAGTTTCACAAGTATCCCCACTACCACCATTTCTGTTTACTAAACTATAACTAAATAAAACCTGTAAATATTTAAACTATTTTAAACTTAAAATGTACCTTGAATTGTATCTCTGAGAGATACGAGGTTTAGGGAGTTTTCAAAAAAATATTTATTCCAAAATTCGTTTCAATCTGCTTAAAAATTAAGTAAAATTGCCATCAGTAGATGGACTAGAAAAATTGCCGACCCATTTCGGTCAAGACAGAAAAAAAATGGCGTCCTCCTAGAAGTGCGGCCATATTCTTTTTTCAAAATGTACCTGAAATTATAATTATTTCATCTAAGAATACTATAACAACTTAAAAACAAAATTTTAATACAAAATATATAAAATTTAGACACCTTAAAATTTACTTCAGACAGCAAAAAAAAAACTATTGTTTATGACACTTTCCAAATTGCACCTAATTACTTGATTTCTTTTTCACATATGTAGAACTATAAATGTGTTTAAATGTTGTCAACTGAGGAAAAAAATAAACCTGCTGTAGAGAAAAAAAGGGATGACTCAAGTATCCGATATGATCAAGTAGCCCTACTCTCCCCTACTTATTTTCAGCTGCAGTTATTGAAGTTTTCATACAAAAATTGCATTGTAGAAAGTTTATTTACCATGTCAGAATCATTTAGAATTATACATTTTATAACCGGAAATAAACTGTCGCTGAATTAAGCTTAGAAATTTTTTGCAACAAGTGTGCTTAAACGTTACCCCAGCTGTTACGGGTTAGTTTAGGGTTTGGGAGTAAAGAGCAAAAGTACAAACAATTTCGATTAAGAGCACTGATAAGAATAATTTAGCTCCTTTAATAGAATTATCTAAATCCTTATGGAGGAATGAGCTAAGAACAAAAGCACCGAAAATTGGCTCACGGAATATAATGATTTTTCTCTGCCCCTCCACATATTTGGAAATATAAAGTGAAAATATATGTACTACTGTTTTCTACTCTCATCGCCTTCTAGTGACAGCCCCTTTCTGGTTATAAAGACAACATATTCCAAAAATCGAAAGTTATCGGTATACGATTACGAATGTGTTTGGATAGTTGGAATGAACACTTTTGCACATCGATCATAAGCGTGTGTGTTGTATCAAAAAAGAAGCAAGCTGATAATACCTGTTAATTTCAAAGTTTCAGGCAAAATCGTATTTTCTAGTACCTTTAATGCTTAATTTTTTTCAATAAAGCTTCACGGATGCCTATCCAACCGACAGCGAGCCGCGCTGCTCCGAGTTCGGGAGTATACGTGTTTATAAAGAACCTTCAATGCGCTTATATTGTTATGATATTATTACTGTTATACTATCATATGTTGCTGCAATATAATACCCTAGAGTACGACTCTCTTGGAATATTCAACTGCCTTATAAAGTACCACTTGTACATTCAATTCCCAACACTATTTTTTCAAAACCATCTTTAAATTTTTTGTTTGTTTTCCTTGTTATTTAAGTTACGCTAATCTGTTGAACCGTATTTAGTTGTTTTAGCACAAATGCATTGTAGTAATACCAATCAAATGCAGCCCATAATTTAAATATACTTGTCAAAAAACAGCTTTTATTTTATAAAATAACTTATGTTTTGCGTAACTTTACATGGAAAAAACCATCTGATTATTGAAACATTTTATTAATGGCATGCCCATTGCTGAACTACTCTAATAAGAAGCATGTTTTTGTGTGATATCCACATCCATTAACTAAAATATTACACATTTTCAGGACATACATTTTCTGTACTTGTTAACACTTCGTGTACAAAGTAACAACTGCTTGCCTATCATAAGCACACAAGTATGAATCCATACACAGCTCACTTTTGGGAACTATAAGAAAACTTCTGGTACATACAAATTTATGAGACGTAATATGACTATCTGCTTGGGCTGTAACGGTCAGTTCATGCAATAAACGCTTCGGAATTACCCTCGGAGTGATGGTAGCACAGAATCCACCATTCCCACAAATCAGATAGCCCACCAATGACCTTTTCAAATGGCGGCTATAAAACTATCTTCAGCGTTTGCGATAGCGACTCCCAACTTTCCTGACCTCTGTGAGATTATGCTACTATCGCCAGATTTATTGCTTGTTTTTTCTGTCTAGAAAAACATACAGAGCAGAGGTCGCGTGTATCAGGGACCGTTAAGTAGCCATAATGAGCATGGATCTTGTCATGGGAGTTTCACCTCCTTTTAAGATCTTCAGATTTATTGGAATTCCAATGAGGGTACGTCTGGCAACGATTAAGAAACTCATTGTTCTCGAACTTTTCATTGATGGCTTCTATTGTGTATTTTGTTTCATGCAGAAACAAGTAGTTAGGAGTGGTGTTGATTGACGTTTGATGATAAATTTAAGTTTTAAGTAATTTGGTTGCTTAATGACTTTCTCACGCCGACGATTAAATGCCGTTGTAAAAAAAGTTAGGAAGGAAGACCAAACAGTGTGTATTTTTAATATTTTGTTATAAATATATCAAAGCTTATCAAGCGCCTGTTGAATGATTCGTGTAACTTATCTTCGCAGGCAATACGTAAGTAAAGTTTTGAGGGAGAAAAACATCGAAGAAAGATAATGTTCCCACTGAATGCGAAATACAATCTCATAGTTTAATCATGAACAGCAAGTACTTTGAGTTAAATCATGTGCATTAAATTTATCATTTTTGTCAGTAGTGAATGGTGAATATCAAACATCAAAAAGATTCGACACATTTGTTGCATGAATGCAAGCGAAGATATTTCTGGAAATGAAGTAATGTAGCAAAATATATCGACCTGTCTTGAGAATGCATAGTTTAAAATTTCCAGGACCAACCAAGGAAATGTTAAATCTGATTATTACTAGCCGCCTATATAAATGGGCCCCATTTAAGGGATTACCCCTTTACCATTTAACCTTTTACTATCGCTGATCGACCTGGAGTTCAAGATTATTCTCCAGTGTGTGTGGGGGGGCATTACGTGAAATTAAAGCATACCTTCAGACAATATTTTATATGCAATATAAGGATTCACGACTAGCATTCTTTTCTTTTATATTAGAATCTTATTGGTTACATCAAATTTTCCATGTAACATTTCCACTTCTCAATCACAAACTTTTATTTCAGAAAAATCTCGAGAATAGGACACATATGAATTTTTATTTTTTTTTAAATAAACATACTTAATAGGAAAAAAGCAAGAATAAGGCAGGAAATCCATTTTAAAGTAGAAATGGAGAATAAAGCGCATTTTCAACTGCAATTTCCTTCTCTAGACCGAACTTGTAATAGTTACTGAAGTGTATTTAGAATATGTCGAAATGACAGAAAAAATACATATTCAGTATTAAAAGCTAGAAAATATAACTATACAAGTTTGAAGTCTTTGCTGTTTCAACAGTTTGCACACATAGACGAGGTTAATTTTAAAAAACACAATTTTTTCTCTCATTACCAATACGTTCACCAAAAGAAATATGAGCTTCTTTTTTAAACATTCACGAGTATTTCACAAATATATAAATAGTATAGATAAAGTATATTATAAATAACATGAGTTGCACAATTCATAGTGGGACTGTAAAACTTATATAGTTGTCTTATATCTTAAGGATCCAAGTTGAAGTTATTCCAAAATATATAAAGTCGCATTCACATGATATACGTAAATGTGCATGTCATCTAATTGCACGTTGTCTTACGGTGTGCTGTAAGGTTATGTTTTTTAACCTGTATTTGCATGCAATAGTAATAATAATAGTAATAATGAATTTTGACACACTGCACTTGACGTGTATTATGTGCGCATGAATTAACACCTTCGTCGAGAAAAATTCTGTTGCATTTGTTGGGGCTATCGAGAAGTCACTCGAAGATTCTAGATCATTATTTTGACGACCTGTTTGACAATAAATCACCAGTTTTCGTACATTTTAATACAGTGAATTTTGCGCTTACTCATTACTTTGAAATTGATTATTTATATCCTAAATACGCATCTCCATAAGCATTTTAATTAACAAGTGATTTATAACCGAAATAAAAAAATATTTGCATTAATTTTATATACGAAAGTCGATCAAGAAAAAAAGGTTATAGGAAGCATTGTTTCAAAACAAATCATTCTGGTGCGAAGTTTTTCCCTTCAGAAGGGGAATATATAGTGCTAGCTGTTCCAGTTGGCAAAGTTCATTGGACTTCAGAGTAGTTATAGCAACTGAAATGTCGAGACTCTTTGAAAATTGATCTCCCGTTGCATTGCAAAGAATAATAGGCTTCTTATGGACTAAGAATTTTCTATGTGTGAAATTCACAATTCAGTTTATTGACGTTCATTTTGAACATGCAATGGGTAGACAATGTTGCTTATTGCATGTTCAACATGAACTTCAATGAACTGACAATGTGCCGCGCAATATTGTTTCTTTTTTGAATAGAAGATGAAATGTGTGCCAGACATCACAATGCCCACCAAACTCAGCGTCTGAATCACAACTTCAAGTGGGAGGTGTGGTGCCATCCCCTTATAGCCCTGATTTGTCTCCTAGTGATTACTGCCTTTTATCACAAATGTAGGAGCACTTGTGAGGAGCACGGTTCTCTTCAGAGGATGAAGTCAAGACAGCTGCTAGAAAATGAACAGGGACATTATTTCTGCCAACCCGGGATGAACAAGTTGGCCCAGCGGACTGATAAATTTCTTGGTCGATTTGGCGATTGCGCGGAAAAGTGATGTGTCGGTGTCCCTCCTGCATCCCATTTGAATTTTATGGCCAAGCTGTTATTACATAATTTTTATTGGCACTATAACATTTTTTATTAACCTTCGTAGAAAAGGAATCAAAGCAAAAAAAAATAACATTTAGAAGCACATTCAATTATAGTTACAAATTAACGATATTTTATAAGTAACGGAAAATATTTATGAAATTGCTCTTCTATTCAGCATTACTTCGTTTACTGCAGCAATTTCCTGTAGTATTCTGAAGGGATAAACGAAAATTGAAAGCAAAATACCCTGCATCGTAACACTGAAATTCTTTACACATGCTTTTTTTACAAAGACATGTAAGAGGAAAAATAAACGTTCATATTTATGCTACAGGGTATTTACATTCTCCCCATCCACTTAATTCAGTCCATCAATCCAGTTTGAAATTTTCAATGCAAATAAAAGGTTTAAAAAATGACGTTGAACAGGATTTGCCGGTTGCAGCTACTAAAAACGGAAGATAATTTCCTCCCGAAAGTTTGACTGAAGACTGAAAAATCGTTTGGGATGTCTTTCCTCGGCATTTATAGCACAATGGAAACACCACCTGCTATTTTCTCGTGGTTCCTGTATCGTCAATAGAGCAGATTTCAAAGCGTAAGCCTCATTTGCAAAGTTTCCGATCGCTTAAGATTTGCCTTTTACGTGGAACAGATAAAAGATCCGGACTTGCTGTTG
>BGPR01026090.1:0-21801 GCA_013235015.1 Araneus ventricosus | reverse complement strand
ACACTTGGTACATGGAGCTATAATTTGGATTCTTTGCACTAAAAAATTTTATACTTTACGCTTGGTACATGGAACTATAATTAGAATGCTATGAACAATAATTTTGATTGCCGATTGCTTACATTGAAATTTGGTGCGTTGTACTTGTTACCTGGAGCTTTAATTCGAAAAACGATTTTATGGCTTGAGTTTAAAAAAAATACTTGAAAAGTTCTAATTTTATGACTTACATTTTTAGTTAATAATTTAAATAAATTCATTCACCAGGTCACTAATTCTGTCAGATGATCACGTGAATTGGGTAAAAATAGTAACAATTAATTTGAAGGGTGCAAAAAAGATATTATAGAATGGAAGCAACGATTCACGCAAAGTGGAAGTATCCATATTATAGCGGAAATTAATTAAATGAGGGATAATATATTTTTTTCTTGTGGGCGTCATATAGTTCAATGTTAAAATATTTTTTTCATATTGAATGAATTTTAATTATAGCGTAATAATGTCTTTTTTGTGCCATATATTTGTTATGAGTGCAAATTATTTTTATGAAAGTGACTATGATCCAAACTAGCGTACAAATAATTCCCACCTTCCTTTTATAATATTTTTTCTTATAAAGTTTCCTTCATCTAGATTTTGAGTATACTTAAATTCATGTAAATCATGTGTATACTTAAATTTATTCATTTGCGCTTTCTCATGAACGAAATGTGCGAAGATGAAAAAGGAAACCATCGAAAAATTTAATGTTGATATTTTGATGAATCTTCCCATTTCAGACCTCTACGAGTTAAAAAAAAAGCATTTTTGGAATCATGATTCTCTGTCTATCTGCGAATACAAAAACTCAAAAACGCCACGCGCTAGACGGATGAGATAAATAATGATTTTTTAAGTGTTTAATTTAATTTTGAACTTCTGTTTCAAAGCATCAGTTTGTATTTGGCTTTTTTCTTTTCTCTTTTCAAACGTCCTAATAGAATTTTATATTGTTTTAACGGAAATAATGGAGTTAGTTCCATGTCCTCAGAGTCTCATGACAAACGCTGCGGCGCGAGTTATTCAACAATTAACTGCACGTTACATTACGCTCTGCTGTAACACTGCATCCTTTTCCTTGAGCCAAGATTCATAGAGGATACCAAAATTAAAATGGCGCGGCCGATTTGATGTGCATCACGTCTACATAAACTGATTCTATTAAAACCTTGATGCAGGGGAATATTCTCTGAATTATCCGGGCTCGTTGGCCTGGTGGTAAGGGCTTGGCTTCGTGACTGAAGGGTTGCAGGTTCTAAACCCCATTCCATCCAAGAACAACCGTGTAAGCACGCCTGGCGCACGCGAAATGACGTCGGGTCAATTGTCCTCCCGCTGGTGTGATGCGGATGTTTGGAGAGAGATTCAGGCGTTCTATTCAGTTCGAATTTTCTTTCGGAAAATATGGCATGAATTTTGTCGTATAAAATTTTTAACTGAATTTTTAACGTTTCTGAAAGGCGACTGATCGTATAATCTATTTCTCCCTGTAAACCATCAATGTTGAATTTATTGAAGAAACGAGTGATGTTTCTCTTACGTAACTTCCTTTCCTTTTTAAAAGCAAGGCTTTGTCGATGTTTTCACCATTGTTATCATTTTCATTTAATGAGATTTGCTGTTCAGCCGTATTTGAAACAATAAAAACATTCATAGTCATTTTGCTTATTCGTAAAAAAACAAAATAGAATAAATTAACTTTCTCTATTCATAAGTTTAGACGGGATGTTTCGGCACCAATAAATTTATTGGGTATCAAACGTATTTTTTCTCATTGATATACCAAAATTTTTAAACGAAAAAAGAAGACATAAAATTTTGCAAGCAAACATTAATGAAACTGGATAGTAGAACACAGGACAGTCAAAGTTACAGTTCTTTGTTTAATAAGAAAATAAATTCAGTTGTTTACTAGCGCTCGGGCGCCGTCAGTTATTATCCTCGAACCGGACAGGCGTCGTCCTCGTCATCTGACCACGGTTCAAAATTACAAGGTGCGTCTCAATATAGCCGTCGTGTTGTTTTAAAACGGGGCGTAAGTACGAGGATGGATCCAAAAAAAGTTTACAGAGGTAATTAAAAAAATTTATTAACAATAAACAGAAAATACAAAATGGAATTAAGAGGAATACTTGCCGATCACTTTTTGTCACAATCAGCAAACCTATTTATGCATTTTTCTGAAAGCAGGACCAACTTTCTTAACCCGTCTTGGCAGAAATCACGTCCTGTCCATTGAGCCAGTTCTCGGCAACTGTTTTCACATCAGTCTCTGAGGAGAACCTTGTCCCAGATAAATGTTCCTTCAATTTCGGAAAAGGGAAATAATCATTGGGCCATCGCTAAGTTATCCGACGCAAACACCCTGGCATGTTGAGTGATTGTGTCCTCCTCCTGCATGACAATACCCATACTGCTCGCAGAACTCAAGAATTGCTGCGAAAGTTCAAGTGGGAAGTCTGGAGCCACCCTCCTACAACCCAGATTCGGCACCCAATCTGGGTTCCAAACACTTATTTGGAACAAGGTTCTCTTCAAACAGCGATGTGAAAACAGTTGTCAAGACTGGCTCAATGGACAGGACGTGATTTTTGCTAAACCGGGTTAAATAAGTTGGTTCTGCGTTCAGATAAATGCCTAAATAGATTTTGTGATTGTGTGGAAAAGTGATCGGCAAGTATGCCTCTTCATTCCCTTTTGTACTTTCTGTTTATTGTTAATAAATAATTTTTTATTAACTTTGTAAATCTTTTTTTGGATCTATAATTAAATTAAGCTCAGAACTCATCACACATTGTTAGCTTATCATTGAGAGCTTTGGCATAACTTGGATCGCTCTGGATATTTTGCCTTTCTCAGGCAAAACTAGCATCAAAATCAAGATCGTGAAAAATTCTCAAATCATTCAGATATTGCTGCAATCATTGTGAAATAACGGTTTTCTATCCTAGAATCGATAAAAGATTTAGGGCAAAAACTGCTATTATTTTTTTAATTCGATAGTGAAGATTTTTGTCTGTTTCTCTCAGATTTGGCAACAAAGTCAGGAAGTTATTATAAAGAAGAATTCAAGAAATGCGCTTATATTTCTGACCAAGAATAGATAAAAGACTAATGGATAAAACTGGTGTCACTCTTCGGTTAAAGTTTAGAGAAAGGAATTGGACGAGATGGCAACTCTTGAACATGATTGTTTTGTTGGTTTTTGTCCCCACTAATGATGACTTTTTTTTTATTTTTGAGCTAAATCTGCTTTCGCGTAGTTACATTCATCTTTCTCTATTTTGGTCTTCTAGGCCATAATAATAACTTTCTCGAATTTCGTTTTTTTTCATTCTTTTATACGCTTTCCGATGAATATCTTCATAAAATATATACATTTTATCAAAGCATTTCTATTTTTGAAAATGCTTATGAATTTTTAATTATAATAAACTAAATTTTTCACTACAATGCTTCCTTTTCGTATAGTAAAATGTCTCAACAGTTGTGACTTTTCTTGGTTTTTTTCATATTGTTCCCTTCGGCGAAAAGAAAAATACAGAGTATCCGAGAATTGTTGGATCCAATTCAAAAATTAATAAAAAAAATATCTAATAATGTTACATCTATGGATTTTTTAAAAATAAGAGCGCATTTTAAAAAGTTTTTTTCAGAGAGGTAACGTGACGTTACGGCGGTCTAGGTGGTCGTAAATTATTGGATATCTCCCATTTTTGAGAAACATTATCTGCGATACCACTAAAGCTAGAGGAAAACAAAAAGAATGTATTTGCAGGGAATTTCACGCCCTTTAATTTGCTAAATCAATTGTAATTCAAAAACTGAATATTTTTCAAGATATTCAATACAAACTTAAAAATGAAACCAGAAAACGCGCATCGGCTTCTGCTGATCTGAAGCCAATGCGTATGGAAATCTCTGGCTGTAGCAAATTTAGAACGTCGTAATGGTACGCCACCTATCTGAAAATAATTTTTTTATTTGCTCTCTCATTAAAAAAAACTGCAGTTGTAACATTATTAGTTATTTTTATTAATTCTTGAAATGGGTCCAACGATTCTTGGACACCCTGTATATCAAATTTTGGTCCCAGTTTGTTAGTGAGAAGAGGTTCAAAATGCATAGTCGATTCTCATCACTACACTTGGGGACTAAACACGAAACGATCTATTATCGAAAGTGGAAGAGAAAACATTCCCGCGGCTTGTTATATAGGATGATTATGAACAAAACTTAACCGATATATGACCGCCCCCCCCCCGGGGGGGGCGGGCCGGTTGAGGAACTGGGGAAAAAATTTGAAAGTAGGTATTATACGGTATGCGCTCAAGAATGATGTAAAAAACAATAGTGAACGGAGATGGAACGGTATTTGGAAAAGTAATTCGTGTTCTGGTGAACCCGAAAGCAATTTGCGTTCTGGTGAACCCGAAAGCAATTTGCGTTCTGGTTTTCACTTTTTTTTTTGTTTCTGTCTAGCGCCGCCATTTTTCGCACTAAAAATACCGTTCCAATTCCATATTAAGTTTTTTACTGTGAGGATAACCTTTTCGTGAAAAAAGTAGGTGTTGCCGAAATTTTGTCACTGTAACCGTAATTGTGAGAGCTGGACTATTGTTTTTCACGTCATTCTTTAACACATGCCGTATAATATCTTCTTTCAAAATTTTATTCTTTTCCCTTAAACGGTATGCTCGTTAAAGTGTAATATATCGGCGAAATCTTTTTTTTTTAATAATCACCATGTATGTGGTATCCCGCACACGCACCGCCTGGAGACGCTCCGTCCACTTTCTAAACTGAACTCTACGAGCTGACGTCACGACTGATCTCGCTCTTGCTTGGAATAGACGTTGTTGGATTGCGAGTGATGGAGCGTGATGCCTGAACTACCTCCAATGATTTAACTTAATTTGATGTAAAGAGCAGAAACCGTCCTCCTAATTACTTTTATCTTCTCTCTTTAATGTTTTGTGCCGTCTTAAATGTTCGTCTTGTCTCAATTGAATGGTTACAATCACACACCTGTGTTTTATATGGCTTCGTCTCATCTCACATAGGCGCTAGGTTTCCAATCTATATATATAAGACATTTATGAGCAGTCTAATTCAGCATTATCAACAAAAATTATGTTTATTTCAGTTTTTAATAAATGGGATGCTGGCAATAAAATTACCATTCGCGTTGTTTACAGTCTAAAAAGTGCTATGGAAATTTAGGCCTCAAAATACTAAAAGTTTGAGAACAGTGGACCTAAAAACAGATCAAAAGTTACAGACTGAAATAAGCTCGACTGAAGGAAACATTTTTTAATTGAACCCTATTCTGCCAAGCTATGAATTCAAATCATAATTAATTGCAAATAACACCAACTCCCTCAAAAACCAAAAATATCACGTCTCCAATAATTTTATATTCCTAAACGCAATTCTTTTCAATAACTAATTAAAACTCATATTACCACGAATAAATATTCCTTTCAGATGCAAAGATTCGAATTATTCTGTTAATTCATTTTGAATAAAATAACTGATAGAAGTTTATAGAGGAAGCTTGTTTTAGATATCGACCTTTCACTGACGTATATCTCCGAGCTTGGCTTGAGCCACTTTCATTCACAAATTAATTCCTCCAACACCGTTCTGCTACTTGCAGATGGCGAGAGGATCCGACCGAAAATCCGAGTTCTTTTATTTGTAAGTTCACTCAATGCCGCCAAAACTCGACGAATCAGTGGTTCGGCACCTTTAGAATATGGCGCGACATAGGAATTTTTGTTCTTTTCAATTTATCTATGCTTTAGAAAGGTTCGGTGCTGTTGAGTAGGTGGATAAAAAGCGTCGGCGTTTCTGAAGATGTTACAGATTGTTAATTATTTAGTTGGAATTCAGAAATATGAGGTGTTTTTCTCTGGTTCATTAATTTTTTCATTGTCATTTCACTCAAAGAGGGTAGGAATTTTCGTAAGTGGGAGAATTTTATGAATTGAAAACGCAAGCAGAGTGAAATAGGTATCTAAATATGAATGAACTATTTATATAGGAATTTTTAACATCCTTTTGTTAAGGTATTTAAGTTATTCGGTTGAAAGTAAGAAATATTTTTTATTCATATGATTTCATGGTCGTTTCATCTTAAAGAATGTTGGAAGTATTTCACGGACTTATGAATGAAATATGTATCCAAATATGAATTATTTATGTTTTTAAGATGCTTTAATTAATCATCAAGGACACAATTAAACTGTTTGGCTATGTTTAGCTATTGAAGACGATTTATAATATTTAGAGAAAAATTGTTTTTATTGTAGAAATTTAGAGATTTTCAATCTCTCCTATATGAAGTATAGATAGAGAAAGTACTGTAATCATCAAAAAATTCATCCTTTGAGATTTTGATGAAACTTCAAGTTTTAGACCCCCTGACTATACAGGCTATTTTTTTAAATAGAATAACCAGCCAAAAGTTTTGATAAATAATAGGAATTTAGATACAAGAGTCAAAACTTGAAGCTAAGAGACAGACTTTTCTACAAATAATAATCTACTCAGTAATTTGAAAGCATTTTATTTGTCATTCATAAATAATAAATATTTGAGAGCATTCTAACTGTTAACTCTTAATGAGATTTTATTTTATTTATGAATTAAAATCCAAAGAACGGGTTTTTAATTTACAAATAATATAAACCGATGGCTAATAAATTATTTGTTATAAAATTCAGAAAGGATTAATTCTTCCCATGTAAAATTTCAGAATGGCTTGTTCAAAACTAAATTCGAATCTTAATACAATTAATAACTGCTATGACCTTTCAAATGCTTAATAGCATTTTTCAACTACCGTAGTTTGGACGAATGCTCGAGTTGAAAGCTCTTTATATGTTTCTGCTTTCCTGATTTAATACTCACACAAAGGAGTTTGAAAGATTAGTTTGAGCTTCTTCCACTTCCTGGGTTTTCTCACAATCAATGAAATATCAGATAAGCTTTTAAGAGAAAATTCCCATACACTTTTGTGTGATTGAGATTTAAAACGCAAATTAAATATTTAATCCAACATTTGCACTCCAATTTTTCAGCAACTTTTATTTTAAGATACGTCATTATGCTCACTACAAAGCGGTCATATTAATATTTAGTGGTGCTTAGATTTTAGAACCTTAAATCCATAATCTATAATAAAAAATCCCTAAGTCTGTTTTCTGAGAAGAATGCAAATGATGAACGGTAAATTTTATTCAGAATCCTGTTCTCAGGTCGCAGTCGGCTGATGGTAAACATTCAGCAACATGAAAAGAGAATCACAAGTTCAATACCTGATTCCACTGAAGATCCGCTGTGTACTCAGGCATGGTGAGCATCGAACGCCCTTGCCTTGGATTGCCGTGGAAGTTTCTAGAGTGGGATGCAGATTCTTGTTTTGTCCTCGTCATCTGACCAATTTCGAAACAAGATGCCGTCCCAAAATAGCCGTTGTGTAGTTTCGAAACATGGCGTCAGTCCAAATAAAATAAACCAAGCAGACCATTAAAAAACACCTTTATATAATTTATATACCATGAAACCATCTACCGCCTTTAAAATGATTGAATTTATTTCATTAACAATAGATATTCACAAAACACAAATAGCTTAAAATACGTAAACGTATATTTTATGAGTTAATCTAAACCAAAGATTTTATTTCAAGGGTTTGGGCACATGTTCATCGATTCGTCCCCCTTGCTCAGGCTGACTGGTCACAATTCACACCATACGATGGCACTGCTCTTGCTAGTAGAGCGCGTGCGCCTTGCTTTGGTGGGGACTTTGCGCGTTTGCCACAACACTAAATGCATAAAGTGTGATCACTACGTCGTTTAATGTTATCAGTTTTGAAGTAGAGAATTGACCTATCCTTCATTTTCAACCAGCGTTATCAATTGACGTTTGTAGAATTTCTCGCTTGACTTGTAAGGAAACATCTGGGCCACTTTCCTCCACACATCCCAAGAATTTCGGGGGTTATTTTTCATGACCTCTCTTTGAAGGTCGTCCATTTAGCGGGCAGGGACGTGACCTTCGGTAATTGTCATTGAACCTCCTGAAGGTATGCAAAAGGAAGAGTATGAAGAATGGATGACCAAAAGATGATGATTCCGACGGGGACGAATGTGTTGAAGAAAACCCTTCAACGAACGCCCGAAATGAGACAAGCCCTTCATATTTTGAAACCCGAGTGCAACATCGTTCAACAAATTTTAGAAAATAATACGAGCACGAAGGATATAAATTAACTGTTAAGGAATAATTGTCGTGAAGCAACAATTAATGATTTTTTTAAATTGTTATTTTCGAAATAAATTATAGATAGCCCTGAGGTAAGTGAGGGTCTTTTCCCTTGATGTGATAAAAATATAACTGATTTTACCCAATTTGGGTATTGTTATCAATCGATTAATGTTATCAAAAGTCCCGAAATGATCACTTTAAGCGGAGTCTACTGTACTAGCTTATCCCGCGCAGAGCATCTGCTCTCGATTATACGCTTACCATAACTTTCCTGTCTCTTCTAGAGCCAAACTGACGATTTAGTGCTCCAAGAAAATTCGTGAAGAAAAAAAGGCGCCAAATGGTGTGCGCATAACAGAAAAGTAGCCGATGCAAAATGTTCACAATAATAAGTTTTATGATGAACTTGTGAACTGAAACAATTTTATCTTCACCGACTTAAACTATTTTGACGTTTTTTGGCTCATTTAAGCCCATATAGTCCATTTCTAACTGATTTATTTTCGATAATTTCATCCAAAATTTCATTATATTGTAAGAAATATTGTGAATTCTTCATTCTCATTTTTTTCGAGTAAAAGTTGTTGTACACCAGAACGAATATAGTAAAAGGCTATGACTATGAAGTTATGCCTATCATGGAGGAGGCTACCGGTTTTGTTTTGTAAACAAACCGATCTTATCTTTACCGACCGGTAAAAGATAAATTAACCTCTTTTCTGTGCCACATACCTTAGCGTTATATATTTATATATATATACAGATAGATAGATTTAGAACTATGCACTGTAGAACATAGTTTTTAAAATGTATAAAATAAAAAATCATTAAAATATATAAAATAAATAATAAAAATATATAAAATAAAAAATAATAAAATGTATATAAAATTTTAAAAATAATAAAAATGTATAAAATAAAAATAAAAAATGTATATAAAGTACTTATATAGAAATATTTTATAGATTTACATCTGTATACCTGTGGAACAAAACATTTAAAAATCTTTGATACATCTCTTCATCATTTTTATGATTGAAAACAAATATGTAATGCTTAAAGAAAAGATATACGGCCCAACCGGTATCCGATTAATTTTTTGATCGTCTCATAACCATCTTGATCTAGAAAAACAGATAAAAATAGCATTTCCTGTCCAACATTTCTTCCGGTAGCTTTATAATTGCTTTCCACTGCCCTCAAGACTCCCGGAGGGTTTCTGATTGAACTGTCACCAACAAGTGTTGCGTCGCCCCCTGTCTCCCTCTAACTATTCCGCTCTTATTTGTTAAGACCATTGACAGAAGTCTCGCTGCAAAACCTACTCTTTGCCCTTTTTAACGATATAAGGCAGAGTTTAGATGTGCCGACAATGGCACCCTTTTTTTCTTTTGCATGCAAAAACATGGGGAGGACTCGGAAATTAAAACGGTTTTATTTTAAACGAATTGTTCTTCTGTATTTTTCTTGCCCATTGAAATTTTATGAAAACATGTATAACACAAAAATAAATGAAAGAATAAGATTTTGTCTAAAAAAGCATTTTTATTGATTTATTTAACTTGACTTGTTTCATGTTTGTAAATATGGAGTTTAGTAATCGATTTTTCATTCGCTTACTGAAGGGCTAGAATTTTGAAATTTTGTACAGATACCTCTTCCCAATGACAATACGATATTTTCAATTAATCATCAGTTAATTGACTAATTTAATTAAAGTTTGATTGCATATTAGAGACACCATTTTGTGGTGAATTTGGGGAAGAAATTGAAAACAAGATTTCATAATGTTTATATTAATGACTTATGAAATATACTGACTACTAATAATACTAAATGTACTGATAGGCTAAATATATTAAACAATAATACTTAATATACTGATCTTTTCAATATCTCGAGATTTGCACTTTTGGACGATTTTCCTCCAGAAAGGGGTGACAGGTAATGAATAAGATTAGAGTTATTTCCGGAGTTCTTTGTTAGGTAACGTTAAGTAAAATGTGAACATCTCCCCTCCATTTTTCACTTTTCCCCTATTTTGGTGAAAATAACTCCGCCTGGAGCATGCGCAAAAGCGCAGAGGGTTTCGGAATCCGAGAACATACAATACTAAAAAGTATAGATAATAATTTAAAAAGTTGTGGAATAAACGGGGGGCTTTTATTAATGTACTAAGAAGTAGAAAATAATTTTTTAAAATCAAAAACACGGAAATAGAAGCAAAATCATCAAAGCGTGGGACGCTGAAAATAATACTATAAGGAAATTAAACCACAAGAAAAAAAATTCACCGACATTCTTGAAAAATCAAAAGTATATTCTAAATAATAGCAATGCTTAAAATTCAAACTTGCTTTTTGGCAAGTTACTTTTTATCAACGCTTCATATTCTTGCGATTTTGTTTTTAACCTACAGATATTTGATTAAAAAAATACTTTATACTTTTCAGGACATTGATAAAACCGAGTTTTTTATTTTTATTTTCAGCACTTTCAATTATGAAAGTTCAAAGATATAAAAGACTTTCTATTATTCAATGTTATGCTATGAAACGCTAACAAAAGAAAAGCATTGTGATTCTTTTTCCATAAAAGAGGAAAAACAACTCCTAAATATATTTAGATAAACAATATTTTTACAAAAAATATTCAAAAAATAGTAAGAAAAGTTTAATTGCCTGAATGTATATTTTTATTTAATACATAAAATTGACCACATCCTTACCGAGTATGGATAAAGCACTTTAACCTAGACTGTGAGAGCTATTGAGCTTCTATAAATTAGCTGTCATTTCTAAAAATGTCACATCAAGTATCATATTTGAAGACGGCCACGCTTAACGCTGCCAGCAGCTGTCACATCCGTGAGACAGTCGTCCTCAAAGAGTTGATTATTTTTATTTTAAGACCCGTAGATTTCACATTTTATCCATTTGTGTGTTAAAAAGGACCTAAATTTTACCTCCTAAATATGATTTTTGGTGCCTTCCACTGTGAAGATAAAATGGAAATGTGTTTTAATGTGTTAAAATTGATTTTTATTGAAAGATACTTTTATTTCTAAACCCTCGTTCTGATTTCTAATCCATACTAAGTTATTGGAAACAAAGTTTTATGAATTTCTTTTAGATAGCGAGCAGTTAGTAGAATCATGAGAACCACAAAATGCAGATATTTATTTGATTCAGTTTCGTCTTCCGAAATTTTACATATGTTTTTTTATTTTTTTTTCTTTTAAAATCACGTGATTCTTATCTTAAATCTAATACCCATGAAGAATTTTCTAAAAGAAAATCATTTGTGTGTTTCGATGACATCGGTGTTGTGGTAGTTTTTACCTAATAAATATAAATAAAATTTATTCATCTTGCAATATCGTCTGAAAAAGTATTTATATGGACGAGTTTTCTGGTTTGTTTATTTACATTAAAAACCTAAACTTCCGCTTTGAAGGTTCCATTGACTTAGCATTACACCAGAATGACGTAGGTACGGCATTATAATGTAATTAAACAATACAAAAAACTCGTCCATACGCATGCCAATTACCCTGTACTTTATGTTTGGCAACAGCTTGTTTTCATTTTTTAAAAGCATTTTGGTTTGATCTTTGCCTTTCTTATTCTTATGTTAAAATTAAATTTATAATTCTGATTGCTATTAAAACGAACATTGTTTAAGGCCAGTTTCTACCAATTAAATAAGAAAGTTGAAATTTTGTAAATAATTTTTCCTTATTTATATGGCATCTGTACTTGTATATTTTATTTGAATTTTTATTTTAAATCAAACAAATTCTGTGAATTTCTTAACTTGCTTTAAAAATTTATTTTATACAGGGTTCGTACGCGTCCTTGCAAGTCCTTACTTTTACATTTAGTCCTTAAAAGTCCTTACAAACCCTTATTTTTATGCCCCATTTTTAAAAAGTCCTTGAAAGTCCTTACTTTTTACTCTGCCATTATTAAAAAATTTAAAATTTCACCGATTATCGTTTTTCTAATTCCTCCTTCTTGGCGGCTCTAATCTCGGTCGACGTGGCTCTCGCGGAATGCGGTGGGGGTGGGGGGGGGACGACACTTCTCGCGTTCTACGAATCCATATCCATCGCATACACTTTGGGAAATAAGGGAGGAGTTACAGATGGCCTTTATTGGTCCATGGTTCCATAGGAATGATTGTCAAAAGTGCTGTTACCATTTTTAGAACAGTATCAAAGTTATAAACCTTTACTTCCATTTTTTGCCGGTGATGTTTTTAAAACTTGTTAATGATTGCATTCAGCATTTCAAAATTTTGAAACCAGAGAATGAAAGAATTGAGAAACCTGAGACTTTATGCAAATTCAACTTCAGTGACCCAAACTTGTATGATGATAAAAGTTAAGTGTATTTAAGATTTGCTGCAGAGCAACTAATAAAAGAAAAGATAAAAAATAAGGAATTAGCAGACAAGGATGTTTTCACACTCAGACAGGATAGTCGGAAAAACATCATAACAATGATAAAACATTTCATGCAGAAATGTCCTGTGAATTACGCACTAGTAAGACCTGCGATTTGCACTGATCCACGAGTAATGGCTGGATATCCCGAAAAAGCACAGGAAAAAATGAAAAACGTATTGATTGTATTGTCGCAAAATAAACGTATTTTGGGATAAGATTGCGATGAAATTTTGTTACTCTATGCAGATTTTCTGTTAAATATTGTAAAGCCAAATTCATTTGAATTTACTTCTTTCAATCCAAAGAGTGATTTCCCTTGATAATTTTTTACAAACTTATTTTAGCAATAATCATTATGAAAAAGTTTGGAAGATTATCAAAATGGTATTAAAACTGTCACATGGACAATGAGGTTTTTCGGTGAACAAGACCCTGGAAATAGAAAATTTAAAAGATGCTTCATATATTTTCCAGCGTGTAAATCATGAATTTATTAAGCTGTCTAGGCTATTTATGACTTAAAAATTACTAAAGAAATGAGGACGGCTGCCACTTCAGCTAGAGCAAAATACATGTAGTATTTAGAAAGTGAAAGATCCAAAGAAAAGACTGAAACAAAACAACTGAAACGAAAAGCTCTAGAGGAAGAAATATATTTTTAAAACAAAAGAAAATGTTCCTCCAAACGGACACGCACCAAACAAATGAGACAGCAAATGATTTAGCTAATGAGACTGAAAAGTCAAAAGACATAAATTTATTTATTCAATCGCATGAACTAAGAAAAACAATTTCTGAAAAAGAAATTAAAATAAATACCTTGGATGTAAAATTGAATGAAAAAAGTTTGGAATTAAAAGATATTTAATTTGATTACCAGTTTCATGGGGTTTTTTTTCATCAATTTATTAACTCATATTTTTAGGAGTTTTGATATGCTAAATTTGTAATGTATTTTCTATGTTTTATATTATAATTTATCATCTAATAGGTTGAATTTGCAAAAATGAGATTTTATTTAAAAATGCGTGCGACAATTCGTTAAATTTATTCAATTTAGAGGTCCTTATTTTTTGGCTTTTTTAGTCCTTAAAAGTCCTTGATTTTCTTTTAAGGAAATGCGTACGAACCCTGTTATACCAATTTTATATTTATATTTATTTGTTTTTATACTCAGATTTCTTATTTGCACATTAATTTTATATAAAATGACTTTAAATGTTTTTCCAATACAAAATGTATGCGTAAATTTGATAAATATTAATCTGGTCGTAAATACTGTCATGCATTATCAGAGTTTCTTTGCTTAGGAGTATTATTTAATTCAGTCTTTCTGAAGTATTTACTTATATTTACAGATTTGCCTACAAGAGTGAACAGAATATAATTAAAATGCTTTCTGATGCTCCTGACAACCTAAGGCCGAAACGCATGCTGCTTAAATCTTTCTAAAAGAGATTTTCATTAAGACACGACTACCAAATCAGGTAAATACTTTAATATTTATTCATTAATACGTTAAAACATTAAAATAAATTTATGTGTACGCTCCCATTCTAAGCTATGCTAGAAACAGAGTAGTAGTTAAGGTCAGTATTTTTGTATCAAATCTTTAAGAGAACTGAAAAGTGTTTCAGGATGTTTCATCATATAACAGCAATATTCGGTATTTAAATAATTTTAAAAGAATAGAAGATTTATATCTTTAAGAAGTTCCGTTACTCTTGTAATTGAGAAAACACATCTTTAAATTCGCTGGCACGAAAAGAGGTAGTTCATCTTTTTATGAATTACATATCGGCCCAGTTCAGACATAACATTAACATATAATATAATTCTAACCATTACATGAGAGTAATTTCAAGTAATCCACCATTTTCTCTAGTACTTCAAGTTCCTTCATTTACGTGAATAAAATTATCATTTTTATTCCTATTAATAATTTAGCTATTTGCCTTTCACTGATATAGAAAAAAGTTAATCTGAAAAATCTCATAAAACTGATGATCACGATAAATTTTAGACAATTTCCAGTTTGTTTACACTCTTGAAAATAAGAGATAAAAAAGGGGCAAATGATTCGATACTAACAAATATTTTACATGATGTTATAATAAAAGAGGATCATTATAATTCAAATATGTTGTCGCTTGTCATCGGTAAGGAGAAGAAAAAATCACTTGATAAAGGAAGTCGTGCCAATGGATTTATAAGTTCTTGAGTCTTAAGTGGTTAAACGGGAGTTCTTGATATTTAGGGCAAAATAGGGTAGTTAAGCTAATTTTTAAATTCTATTTTTTTTTTAATTTTTATAATTAGGAATTGAAGAATAGAATATTGTCGTGTAAATTTTCGTATTTTATCTTCGAAATTAAATGAGAAAATTAGCCATTTTCGTCCAATTTTATTGCTTAATAAATATTTACTTTTGTTTCACATTGTGGTTCAAGTATCCCTACGAGAGGGATACATGATCCATAGTGTAGGGATGCTTGAGCCAGCTCTGAAAAAATATCTACAAAATACAATGTTATAAATTTTACTGCTTATAATTATTTCAAAAATGTTTTACTTCATGCTTAAGATAAAAAAAAATCCTTTAAAACCAGTCGTGGAAACAAAATTAACAATATGATCATTTTTTTGTGGTGATGTTCAGTGGTCGAAGAATCATTTCAATTTCGTTTTCATCAATGACAGCAGTGTCATAATTTTGTGGCCATTTAAATTTGGAAACTGCAAGTCTTCGATCAAATTTATGCTCAGCCCATTTTCAGAAATATTAAGAATTTGGCCAACAAATTTTTTAATGGTTATCTTCCCTAGTATATCTTACCAGTAGCCAATCATTAATAGCAGGTTTCTTATTGATAAAATCATCACCACTTTCAGTATTTCCATCTACTGACATTATTGAACTTGTACTTTTAATTGAATAATTGTCAGAATCTAAATGAGATGTATCGTCAAAGTCTTTCATAATTTTCTTTCGATTTTTCAGGAAAAATTTTTGTTTTAACCTTTGGTGATTTCCAAGAAGATTTAAATTGTGATCTTTGTTGCTTTTCTCTTTTCTTTTCATGATATTTTCAATAGCTTTTCTTCATTTGTTTTGTTTTGTTTTTTGGAAGTGGAAGTCAAACTAGCTGATTTAGCTCTTTTTCTAAACTCTTTTGGATAAGATTGACAACCTATGGAGAAACAGTTATTCACTGGTTGAGGTCTCAGGAATTGGAGAATTTACAGACATATGACCAGAAAAATAAAAATTTATTACAATACTCTAACGTAAGTTGACATCTTCATGAGGAGTAAAATCTGAAGAAATCTGGAAATTTTCAATCGACTGACTTGATTGCTTCATACCTGACCTATCAGCGACAAATGATCTGTTTTTCTACGTTATGAAAGCCTACTACTCAGATATATCTTAAACATAGCAAATTTTGAAAAAATAAACTACTGAAATGCTCTAAATAACATAGTTCATGAACACTAATTTCCCAGTAGGGATAGTTGAGCCATGGCTCATGTAACCCCAGTCTCAGTTTCACAAGTATCCCCACTACCACCATTTCTGTTTACTAAACTATAACTAAATAAAACCTGTAAATATTTAAACTATTTTAAACTTAAAATGTACCTTGAATTGTATCTCTGAGAGATACGAGGTTTAGGGAGTTTTCAAAAAAATATTTATTCCAAAATTCGTTTCAATCTGCTTAAAAATTAAGTAAAATTGCCATCAGTAGATGGACTAGAAAAATTGCCGACCCATTTCGGTCAAGACAGAAAAAAAATGGCGTCCTCCTAGAAGTGCGGCCATATTCTTTTTTCAAAATGTACCTGAAATTATAATTATTTCATCTAAGAATACTATAACAACTTAAAAACAAAATTTTAATACAAAATATATAAAATTTAGACACCTTAAAATTTACTTCAGACAGCAAAAAAAAAACTATTGTTTATGACACTTTCCAAATTGCACCTAATTACTTGATTTCTTTTTCACATATGTAGAACTATAAATGTGTTTAAATGTTGTCAACTGAGGAAAAAAATAAACCTGCTGTAGAGAAAAAAAGGGATGACTCAAGTATCCGATATGATCAAGTAGCCCTACTCTCCCCTACTTATTTTCAGCTGCAGTTATTGAAGTTTTCATACAAAAATTGCATTGTAGAAAGTTTATTTACCATGTCAGAATCATTTAGAATTATACATTTTATAACCGGAAATAAACTGTCGCTGAATTAAGCTTAGAAATTTTTTGCAACAAGTGTGCTTAAACGTTACCCCAGCTGTTACGGGTTAGTTTAGGGTTTGGGAGTAAAGAGCAAAAGTACAAACAATTTCGATTAAGAGCACTGATAAGAATAATTTAGCTCCTTTAATAGAATTATCTAAATCCTTATGGAGGAATGAGCTAAGAACAAAAGCACCGAAAATTGGCTCACGGAATATAATGATTTTTCTCTGCCCCTCCACATATTTGGAAATATAAAGTGAAAATATATGTACTACTGTTTTCTACTCTCATCGCCTTCTAGTGACAGCCCCTTTCTGGTTATAAAGACAACATATTCCAAAAATCGAAAGTTATCGGTATACGATTACGAATGTGTTTGGATAGTTGGAATGAACACTTTTGCACATCGATCATAAGCGTGTGTGTTGTATCAAAAAAGAAGCAAGCTGATAATACCTGTTAATTTCAAAGTTTCAGGCAAAATCGTATTTTCTAGTACCTTTAATGCTTAATTTTTTTCAATAAAGCTTCACGGATGCCTATCCAACCGACAGCGAGCCGCGCTGCTCCGAGTTCGGGAGTATACGTGTTTATAAAGAACCTTCAATGCGCTTATATTGTTATGATATTATTACTGTTATACTATCATATGTTGCTGCAATATAATACCCTAGAGTACGACTCTCTTGGAATATTCAACTGCCTTATAAAGTACCACTTGTACATTCAATTCCCAACACTATTTTTTCAAAACCATCTTTAAATTTTTTGTTTGTTTTCCTTGTTATTTAAGTTACGCTAATCTGTTGAACCGTATTTAGTTGTTTTAGCACAAATGCATTGTAGTAATACCAATCAAATGCAGCCCATAATTTAAATATACTTGTCAAAAAACAGCTTTTATTTTATAAAATAACTTATGTTTTGCGTAACTTTACATGGAAAAAACCATCTGATTATTGAAACATTTTATTAATGGCATGCCCATTGCTGAACTACTCTAATAAGAAGCATGTTTTTGTGTGATATCCACATCCATTAACTAAAATATTACACATTTTCAGGACATACATTTTCTGTACTTGTTAACACTTCGTGTACAAAGTAACAACTGCTTGCCTATCATAAGCACACAAGTATGAATCCATACACAGCTCACTTTTGGGAACTATAAGAAAACTTCTGGTACATACAAATTTATGAGACGTAATATGACTATCTGCTTGGGCTGTAACGGTCAGTTCATGCAATAAACGCTTCGGAATTACCCTCGGAGTGATGGTAGCACAGAATCCACCATTCCCACAAATCAGATAGCCCACCAATGACCTTTTCAAATGGCGGCTATAAAACTATCTTCAGCGTTTGCGATAGCGACTCCCAACTTTCCTGACCTCTGTGAGATTATGCTACTATCGCCAGATTTATTGCTTGTTTTTTCTGTCTAGAAAAACATACAGAGCAGAGGTCGCGTGTATCAGGGACCGTTAAGTAGCCATAATGAGCATGGATCTTGTCATGGGAGTTTCACCTCCTTTTAAGATCTTCAGATTTATTGGAATTCCAATGAGGGTACGTCTGGCAACGATTAAGAAACTCATTGTTCTCGAACTTTTCATTGATGGCTTCTATTGTGTATTTTGTTTCATGCAGAAACAAGTAGTTAGGAGTGGTGTTGATTGACGTTTGATGATAAATTTAAGTTTTAAGTAATTTGGTTGCTTAATGACTTTCTCACGCCGACGATTAAATGCCGTTGTAAAAAAAGTTAGGAAGGAAGACCAAACAGTGTGTATTTTTAATATTTTGTTATAAATATATCAAAGCTTATCAAGCGCCTGTTGAATGATTCGTGTAACTTATCTTCGCAGGCAATACGTAAGTAAAGTTTTGAGGGAGAAAAACATCGAAGAAAGATAATGTTCCCACTGAATGCGAAATACAATCTCATAGTTTAATCATGAACAGCAAGTACTTTGAGTTAAATCATGTGCATTAAATTTATCATTTTTGTCAGTAGTGAATGGTGAATATCAAACATCAAAAAGATTCGACACATTTGTTGCATGAATGCAAGCGAAGATATTTCTGGAAATGAAGTAATGTAGCAAAATATATCGACCTGTCTTGAGAATGCATAGTTTAAAATTTCCAGGACCAACCAAGGAAATGTTAAATCTGATTATTACTAGCCGCCTATATAAATGGGCCCCATTTAAGGGATTACCCCTTTACCATTTAACCTTTTACTATCGCTGATCGACCTGGAGTTCAAGATTATTCTCCAGTGTGTGTGGGGGGGCATTACGTGAAATTAAAGCATACCTTCAGACAATATTTTATATGCAATATAAGGATTCACGACTAGCATTCTTTTCTTTTATATTAGAATCTTATTGGTTACATCAAATTTTCCATGTAACATTTCCACTTCTCAATCACAAACTTTTATTTCAGAAAAATCTCGAGAATAGGACACATATGAATTTTTATTTTTTTTTAAATAAACATACTTAATAGGAAAAAAGCAAGAATAAGGCAGGAAATCCATTTTAAAGTAGAAATGGAGAATAAAGCGCATTTTCAACTGCAATTTCCTTCTCTAGACCGAACTTGTAATAGTTACTGAAGTGTATTTAGAATATGTCGAAATGACAGAAAAAATACATATTCAGTATTAAAAGCTAGAAAATATAACTATACAAGTTTGAAGTCTTTGCTGTTTCAACAGTTTGCACACATAGACGAGGTTAATTTTAAAAAACACAATTTTTTCTCTCATTACCAATACGTTCACCAAAAGAAATATGAGCTTCTTTTTTAAACATTCACGAGTATTTCACAAATATATAAATAGTATAGATAAAGTATATTATAAATAACATGAGTTGCACAATTCATAGTGGGACTGTAAAACTTATATAGTTGTCTTATATCTTAAGGATCCAAGTTGAAGTTATTCCAAAATATATAAAGTCGCATTCACATGATATACGTAAATGTGCATGTCATCTAATTGCACGTTGTCTTACGGTGTGCTGTAAGGTTATGTTTTTTAACCTGTATTTGCATGCAATAGTAATAATAATAGTAATAATGAATTTTGACACACTGCACTTGACGTGTATTATGTGCGCATGAATTAACACCTTCGTCGAGAAAAATTCTGTTGCATTTGTTGGGGCTATCGAGAAGTCACTCGAAGATTCTAGATCATTATTTTGACGACCTGTTTGACAATAAATCACCAGTTTTCGTACATTTTAATACAGTGAATTTTGCGCTTACTCATTACTTTGAAATTGATTATTTATATCCTAAATACGCATCTCCATAAGCATTTTAATTAACAAGTGATTTATAACCGAAATAAAAAAATATTTGCATTAATTTTATATACGAAAGTCGATCAAGAAAAAAAGGTTATAGGAAGCATTGTTTCAAAACAAATCATTCTGGTGCGAAGTTTTTCCCTTCAGAAGGGGAATATATAGTGCTAGCTGTTCCAGTTGGCAAAGTTCATTGGACTTCAGAGTAGTTATAGCAACTGAAATGTCGAGACTCTTTGAAAATTGATCTCCCGTTGCATTGCAAAGAATAATAGGCTTCTTATGGACTAAGAATTTTCTATGTGTGAAATTCACAATTCAGTTTATTGACGTTCATTTTGAACATGCAATGGGTAGACAATGTTGCTTATTGCATGTTCAACATGAACTTCAATGAACTGACAATGTGCCGCGCAATATTGTTTCTTTTTTGAATAGAAGATGAAATGTGTGCCAGACATCACAATGCCCACCAAACTCAGCGTCTGAATCACAACTTCAAGTGGGAGGTGTGGTGCCATCCCCTTATAGCCCTGATTTGTCTCCTAGTGATTACTGCCTTTTATCACAAATGTAGGAGCACTTGTGAGGAGCACGGTTCTCTTCAGAGGATGAAGTCAAGACAGCTGCTAGAAAATGAACAGGGACATTATTTCTGCCAACCCGGGATGAACAAGTTGGCCCAGCGGACTGATAAATTTCTTGGTCGATTTGGCGATTGCGCGGAAAAGTGATGTGTCGGTGTCCCTCCTGCATCCCATTTGAATTTTATGGCCAAGCTGTTATTACATAATTTTTATTGGCACTATAACATTTTTTATTAACCTTCGTAGAAAAGGAATCAAAGCAAAAAAAAATAACATTTAGAAGCACATTCAATTATAGTTACAAATTAACGATATTTTATAAGTAACGGAAAATATTTATGAAATTGCTCTTCTATTCAGCATTACTTCGTTTACTGCAGCAATTTCCTGTAGTATTCTGAAGGGATAAACGAAAATTGAAAGCAAAATACCCTGCATCGTAACACTGAAATTCTTTACACATGCTTTTTTTACAAAGACATGTAAGAGGAAAAATAAACGTTCATATTTATGCTACAGGGTATTTACATTCTCCCCATCCACTTAATTCAGTCCATCAATCCAGTTTGAAATTTTCAATGCAAATAAAAGGTTTAAAAAATGACGTTGAACAGGATTTGCCGGTTGCAGCTACTAAAAACGGAAGATAATTTCCTCCCGAAAGTTTGACTGAAGACTGAAAAATCGTTTGGGATGTCTTTCCTCGGCATTTATAGCACAATGGAAACACCACCTGCTATTTTCTCGTGGTTCCTGTATCGTCAATAGAGCAGATTTCAAAGCGTAAGCCTCATTTGCAAAGTTTCCGATCGCTTAAGATTTGCCTTTTACGTGGAACAGATAAAAGATCCGGACTTGCTGTTG
>BGPR01026089.1:0-21802 GCA_013235015.1 Araneus ventricosus | reverse complement strand
GCATTTCAGTCTTTAAAAGCAATAAACTTAAGTTTTCCGGGTTTTTTTAAATCATTCTAACACTTTCTGGGGGACTCAAGTTTATATTGATTCGCCATGCTTGTCCGCATCTGTAAAGAAGAACTAATAACTTGTTTTTCAGGCTCTGCTTAAATTACTTAGTCTTGAAAGGATTGTAAAAGTATGTGGACTGCCAACTAAGCAATATGTTTATTGATAGTAGTGCAAGGGAAGAATGGAAGATTAAACCTACCCAAGTGGGTAATTTATATCAACAATTTTTCTTACATGATTTATTGAATTCCATGGCTTTCCTTAAGTTCAGAGTTTCAAAAGATTTTCATTCATGTATAAGATTAATTGGCTGCCTTATTGTCTGAATTTGAATGTACTTAAAAGTTTTTGTGGTTCAGGGCAAACAAACATCAAGAAGTGTGATTCATACACGATTTATGATGCATCATCTCCTCACAAATTGTTCGTCCTTTCTGAAACTGAGCCTCTAATCTGAAAGTCAAGAGTCTTTTTCATCTAGCTAGCAGTAATGAACCACAGAGCGGCAATCACGGAATTTACAAACATCTCTTTGCTCATCAATTTATTCCTGTAGTAGATTAAAATAATATTGTCTTTTCTTCGTAAGGAATATTACAAATTATTTTGTTTTAGAAGTTTGCACACATAGGGTGAGCTCAAAGTATTTCCTTTGTTACAAATATTTATAGCGAAGAGTTTATTTCACCTAGAATTATATTAATTTTTGGAAATTCAAGATTCCATAATCGAGATTGCAAAATTACCTGCTATCAAGTTTATATGCTTTTTGTACACAGGAGAATGCCAAGGTTATCTCCCTTTTCTTGTTTGCTTGTAACGCAATGTGTTGATTCTTCGATCCTTGATACGAAAATTATACTTATTTATCTTCCCGGAGGGACAATGATTATTTAAAACGTGTTTGTACTTATTCTTTTGAGAATCCCAAGTTCAAATCCAGTACAATCATCTCCTTGTAAAGCGTGGACGATGCACAAATTCCAAGTCAGTATAGTCCATTCTATATAGCTCGTTTTATTTTATTCTTTCTTGAAACCATTTATTGGAGGATTACCAACGCAACCATTTTTTTATACTTCTCTTAAGATTACTTTTCGGTCTTAGCATCTAGAAGATTGCGTCCGTAGCAACTTCCAAACTGTTGTTGAAAAGAAATGACAGGTTTGGTTTTCTGGAAACACAAAACGTATCGAGATTTTTCACCTCATCGACGCCATTTCTTTTAAAATTTCCATGTCTTTAACTTTTGAGCAATGCTTACGTTTATGAATAAGTTGCTATATGCATTCGTTGATTAAAAACAAAGAATAAAGTTAGGAAAAGTTAAAAGTTTTACATGCTATAATCAACGGTAATTTTATGCTGCTGCGTAATCTGGAAAAGACAGTACGCTCACATAACGATCGAACACTCATTTTTCAAATAATTACCTGCCACTAAAGCACTCTTAAAATTTCTGATGTAAATTCGAAGGAGACACTGGATTTCACCCTATCCTTCCGAGTCAAACATCCAGTATAAAATTCATATCTACAGTGAGAACGAAAAATTTCATTGTTCACAGCTTAAAATACGTCTTTTCCCCTTTCTTCAAAGTAATATAAACAATCTTTTCTTCGACTCCGGACAGCCAGCTCGTGAGACAAAAAGATGAAAGGTTTTCAAGAAGAGCACTTTTTTCTTCTCCAAAACGAACAGCTCTTTTCTATTGAAACAGTGAACTAAAATCCTGTTACGTTTTATTGGAGAAAACTAAATGTAGGTCAGAAGGTTATAAAATCTTTTATGTGAAGAAATGGTCTAAAATTGATAAATTTCATCAAATTGTAAAGGTCCATGTCCATTTTTTAAAATCAGATTTTGCAAAAAAAAACTCAAAACAAGAGAGCAATTTATTCTTAAAACAACTAGCAGATATTGGACAGTAATATGAATAATGCATTATTAATAAATAAAGTGTGGATAATTTTAATATTCTAGGAAATAATAATTAAAATTAAGAAATTTAGTAATTTTTAAAATAATAATTTCGATAGATAAGTAATTCATTTTAGAAAAGAGACAATATACAAGGCATTCACTAAAGTCCTGTTACCCCACATTAACTTGAGAACGGCGACAATTATTGCCGCAAACTTGGTGTATAGTATAGTGAAGTGACCATGCGCTACACGGTGAGATCGGTTACAGCGCCACCTGGCGACAAACAACGGAGTTAGTGTTCCTATCTCAAAAACGGTACAAGATACGGGAAATAAATCAAGTACAAAATTGTAGAGTGTCTTAGATTTAATACGAAAAGAAACCTTGAGAGCAATAATGCTAAGAACAGAACGTGCAAAATGGGCATCTGGTTGGTCGCTATTTTCCAAACCTGTGACGTAATAACTCGCGACAACAGCAGAAAAGATCCTCTTTTGATCAATAAACGTCGACCCGATGGTCCAACACCGAAAATAAAAGTATTTGCTGATAACTAATTGTCCTTTTTCTTTCTATCGCTTTTCAAGCGTAAGAGTCTTAGAAATCGCAACAAACAAATACGCGTTTTACACTCTCTGTTCTAAGTATTATTGCGCTCAAGGTGTCTTTTTGTACTAAATCGAAGACGCTCTACAAATTTGTAATTGACTTTTTGAATTTTTCCCCGTATCATGTACCGTCTTCGAAATAGGAACGCTAACTCCGTTGTTTGCCGCCAGGTGTAGCTGTAACCTATATCACGCATGATCACTTTACTATACCTAGACAAAAAGTTTGTGGCAATAGTTTTCGCCGTTCTCAAGTTAATGTGGGGTAGAAGGATTTTAGTGGACACCCTGTATAGCGCCTTGAACACAACAATTACTTAAACTCTTATTACACAATTGTGTAATAAAAGTTCTAAAATATACTACTATTTACATCTAATCATCATCTATAAATTTCTATCGAACATCACACCAAATCCTTCAATTGCTAATCTGTCTACTTTCTCGTTTGTGAGCTTATCGACACGATATCTCAAGAATGCAAAGAGCAAGATGAATGTAATTTTGCATCTGGTTTGACCATTAGAATTTTAGATTTACATCAAAGTTTATTGCAATTTGGTTTAAGGATTTTCCACCTGTCCGGCTATATAATTGTATAGTCATCAGACACGGGGACATGGTGCGGCGTTCTATATATTTGTATAGCGGAGAGTGGGAAAAGCCGTGTATTTTGATTCTATTAGTTCTCCTTTCTAGAGGACAAATTCTAAATCACACTCCACATGTCACGATCAAGGAATGGTCATAGTGGCCGAGTTGTTGCTTTTAATTTACTGCGTCTTTGTAGGTGAATTTGTTTTAAGACGTCAACTCATTAATGTTCTTTTGCTTTTAAACTATCCACATTTAATGATCATTACAGTTATAAAATCTATTTTAGTCCAGCTTATTATATGTTTTTTAAAGATTTATACCCTATCAAAAAATAGTCTAATAGTTGCGTGGTTCTTCGTTTTCAATGACCTCTGCACTCGGGGTAAGGAAGGTATACCAAGTGGCACAAGACCGGATTAATGATTTTTCGGATGAAGACAATAAAACCACATCAGACGTTGATTGTATACATTGCAATGATGTATTCTCTAACTAAAAGAAATGAGGAGGGTAGATTCATATCTAGAAACTGTTTTAGCTGCCAGTAGAAGCGAGTCGAGGGAAGCGAGGGGGCGGTCTCCCCCCTACTTTTTGTAGGAAATTTGAATTTGTATCTCATTTCAGCTCCCTAAAATTAGGAATTATAAAAAAAGGAATCGGGCCCGTGAAAGCTAGCTAATTTTCTAACTAACTTTCTAAATTTTGTTGTCTATCCCCTATACTTCTAGTTACTTTCAGAAGTCTATAGAGTTTTTGCTCTCGACTTTTTTCACACAATCGCAACCACTGTTAGCTGTGTCCACGGAAGCTGCAGTGGTGCGGAGGAAGAAGACAATTGCTTTGCATATGAATTTTGTAACTAATATTACTAAATTGCCATATGAAATAAAAATGTCTGCTAATTTTTCATTGAAAATCTAGTTTTCCTAATTTCCCATAAAGTTAACGAGTAGGGTAAAACCAGGTGGTTTGACATTTTCTATTAAAAATCATTGATTAAAAAAGTAATGAAACTATGAATTTTCAGGAATGATATATTGTACTCCATTAAACAATGAATATTTTAATGAAATTTGAAAAGCTCTAAGTCGAATAGTTTAGCTCTAACAGGTCTTCCAGTCTCAGCTACCCGGTCGCATATAGGCATACTGTACTCAAGCAGAGCACCATTGTAACTTTGGAGGGCTCTGATTAGACAAGCGAATCTGGCGGAACTATGTTTTGTTGTTTGTTTACCTTTCACCACGCTCTGCCTTATTCTTTCAACTAGCGATAGCGAAATGTTCTTTGTGTAATACGCCATGGCTATTCAGAATTCCAATCTTCCCCCTTCTTTTGTAAACGAAGTTGTTAAAATCGTTAAAGATGAAACCATCGTTCAAAGCAATCTTAAAAGTGTTTCCGATGTGTATTCATGGATAGAAGAATATGGAAGAACTTTAAACAAGATACGCGTGTCTCACTATTGATGCGGTGTGCAGAAGAGTGGCGTCAGATTCGATTGTCCAATCAGAGCCCTCCAAAGTTACAATGGTGCTCTTCTCGAGTACAGAATGCCTATATGCTTCCCGGTCGCATATAAGCAAACTGTACTTGAGTAGAACCATGCGGGATGATGCGCGCTTATCATTGGTCGAATCGTCATGTCAATCATGACAAGTCCTGAAAGAAAGGCGTGTCAGAGTTTTGCTTTCGACTCATGCCGAAGATTCATCATTTATAGGATCTCCGCTCATGATTTTGCTGTTCTATTTTAATTATACTGTTATATCTATGGTCACTTACTTAATATACGCTTTATTGTACATGAAATAGCATAAGTTTCCCAGCCGATAAAAGGCTTTTACACTGTGTGTGACAAATTCGAAATTTGACGATAAATTCAACTCATTTGACAATGAGCCATGGTGAAAATAAGATGAAAACAAGATAAAATGCTTTAAAATAAAAGTAATTTTGAAAAAGGACAAAAAACAGTTTGAAAAGAGTCAAAATTCTCAGAATCACAGCAATCGAAAATGAAGCTTTGCAAAAAATGTCAGCGCCATCTATATGAAGAGGGGAAAGTAATTAAAGTCGCAAAGTAAAAATTAAAGAATTCCTTTAAACTTTATACCAAGCTACCAAACTCATCACTATTTTCGATAAATTCGAAAAAATATTCGTGTGTTTCTAAAACTGTTAGAATGCTGAAAAATACTAAACATTTTGTTATTTATAATAGAAAATTAACTTGGTTAATGCCCCATAAAATATTAAAAATAACTTTAAATTATTTTATGGTGTATGGAACAAAGTTTTCTATTATTTTTTACACCAGTTTATTGGATGTTTTATTTATTTTTACATTTTTTAGTTATTTTGAATAAACACAAGTACCTTCTTGCAAGTCATAATTTTTTTAATTGAAAAGGAAAAACATTTTTTTTTTAATTTCAACTTTTTAACATGAAGTTTAGAGTTTATTTCTGTACTTGTAATATGTTTTACCTTTATTAGTATTTGTTTTATCAGTGCAAGAAATATAAATTACAAGAAAATTCAGAATGTTACATATATATTTTCTTTAAAAAGCAATTTGTAAAAAAGTTTTTCATCGTGCTAGTTCATTTAATTATTAGTCATCATAAACACATTGCATACTTGCTTTTACTAAGCAACTCTTGTAGATAGTATATGAATTTTAAATGAACAAAGAAAAAGTGTTTTACACTCAACTGTAAAAAGCTGGGTTATGTAACATTTTCTTTATCATACTTCTGCCTTGCCCAATTATAAAGAAAAACATGTTTACACAACCATTACAACGAGTGTAGAATTTGAAGTACTAATTTTTCCCCGCTTAATTTTCAGTTTCATTTTTAAATATATTTATAGATATATCTATAATATTTTATAGTGTGCAATCAAATGTTCATGGATTTATAAGAATACAAGATAAACATTTAAATAGTTATTTATTTTCATCAATCATAGTTACAAATAAAACTAACAAAATGTCAAAGAAGAAAAAAAATAAACATCCATCTCTTTCAAACTTACACATTTCAAAACAAATAAAGCAATGGAGGAAATCATAATGTATATGTGTGGTCATGCTTACATTTCTATGTCAAATATAAACCACATTTATTATTTGTTAAGGGATGGAATAAGGCTTTGTAGCTCTATCCCATAAATTCTGAAACCATAAAAAACAAAAAAAAAATTAGATCTTCTAAGTTTAAAGGAACCTAAATAGTGAGATCAAATTAAAATAATTACAAAAAACTCCCTTCTGAGTTTTTTAATGTCATAAAACAGATAGGTATGATAGAATAATAAAAATAATCAAAACCTAAAAAATCAAATAGTTGATAATCATCATTGAAAACACAAATTCAGTAAATAAAAAACAAAGTCTTAGCTGAAAATAAAGTATTAATTTTAATAAGAATGCATTAAAGATATAGCTTTTATTTACAAACATAAGAAATGTGCAAGAACAAAACTTTTAAAATAAATATTATAAGTATAGACAAACCTAGTTAACGAGAATGCACTTATTGCAAATTCAAATCAATGTAAATAATTTCATTAAGTCCCATCAAACTGTTAATGATACTATAATACCATTTCATCCTTTTCTTCATCGTTTACATTTAAGAATGTATGTGGATTTGAGGACTTACATTAGATAAAAAAAAAGTAGGAGGACATGCCCACAAAAAACCCTTTGATAGAAATAAGAAACATCAAATCTATAATTGAAATAAATAACTGAAAACAGTAGTGTTTAAAAAATGAAAAGGAATAAAAAAAATTTTTTTCATTATAAGCCTGTGTCTTAATGTTAAACTCAAGTGTAATACTTTTGTACAATTCAACAAGCATTTGTCATATGGTAAGCATTTTGTATATAGGTTCACTTTAAGTTTTCTGGGACTTTACTGTATATATAAAAAAAATAAGCATTTGTCGTGAACTAATGTCCATATCCATGCATTTTTGCATTCGGTTTATTAAGTTTTACATTGACACTTAAGGAATGGCTTCTTTTTCTTTTAACTGAAACACCTGAAGCTGGACGCCCAGATGGTAAACGTTTCGAACCTCTGGTAACTTTTAAAGATCTCCTGGCAATAGATGCTGGTTGAACATTGATTGTCGCACCAGCTCTATGCCGAAGAGAAATTTTATTACCAGCAGTATGAAGAAACTCTTCCCATTGGCCCTCAGAACTGATTTTATTTAACCTAGAATATAATTTTTGTAATCCGCTAGCGGATGACCCAAATTTTTTATGAAGATCTTCTTGAACTTTTACTATTTTTTCAAAAAGATCATCATTTCTTTCGACAGAAGGGCAATCCAAATCAGGCAATTCTTCATTCTGAATTTCGACTGTTGGAAGACTCTCATCTTCATTAGTCATAACTTCAGAATTATCAGTAGCTTGTTCATTTGCTAACAAGAAGGGTTGATAGAAAGAAAGAGGGGGAGCTTTCTGACCCAAAGCCAGACAAGCTATCTGATGCTTCACTTTAGGAGCAACACTACAATTCTGCAATGCTAATTCATAAAAGAGATAAACAGCATATTGATGTTTGCACAGTTTACCATACATACCAGCATTGCATGTGCAACATCCACTCTTAACATTGACTGTGAATGCAGGTTCACCTTTCTCGCTAGGTACAAGAAACGTATTTTCGTCAAGCTTTTCAATTTGTTGGGCCTGAAGATATGCTGCCTTCTTTTTCAGTGACAACAGCAACAGTCTAAGTGCAGAATTCCTATTATTTGCAAACTCTGTTAGTCTGTTGCAATAGTAGTTCTCCATAATTGTGGCACAAAAATCTAACAATGTTATCACATTATAGGCCTTAACTCGAGATAAGACATGATCCTTAAATATCCGAACGCAAACCTCTGAAAAATTATTTGTATGGTGGCCTCTAACACGCTCATCTCTAAATGCTAAAGACCACTTTTCTTTGCTTTTCCACTGCTCTGACACATATTCTATCCAGTTTGCATAAATTGGAAGATATGCACCAATGCATCCTTGGGCATTTAAATACTCATTAGCTGCATCTTCAGGACATGATGCATATAATATCCTCTGAAAAAAACCCATCAATATTGTACGATGCTCTTTTAAGATACAGTGCTTGGAATCCCACAGCCACCGCCACACAGCCTGCCCCACATGAAAAATACATAATAGGTTTTCACACCCAGGCCATACTGAACAAAGGGAATTTATTTCAGCATTGGAGTTATCCGTTATGAAAATAGTTGGAGAACCATTTCTGTTGAAAGGTTTCCCAAGGCTGTTCTTCAGAAGTTTGAAACCTGCAGTGTATGCTATTGCTGTCTGTCCTTTTGTAATTACAATACCCAATGGAACTGCTCCTGCAGCACATGGTGTTAAAAAGAATGTAATGGAGTGATTCTCTGCATCGCAAGAACTGGTAGAATCTACAAAGACTAAGTCTGCTGCTGTTTCTAAATCTGATGCTCTCTTCATTAATGGAGTCACAATTGAAACAGCAAAAGGTTCTTCACTGAAGTGAACCACAGATCCTTGCTTCTCATATTCCAGAATCTTTTCCTTTAATTTCTAAAATAAGAAAAAAATAACAAAAATGCAGTTCAGATTTAAATTGTTTAAAAAATACATGAAATATATTTCTATACATAAAAAATATGAACAAATGCTTTTATTAAATAAATATGTTTAATGTATTGCACAATAATTTTGAAATAATAAATGGGAGAACAACATGGAGTCTCTATTGCCAGCAATGTAACAGATGAGAAAATTATTACAAATACATTGAATTATTTACCAAGTGAATCAGATATTAAATCTGACCGTCAAGAAACAAAAATAACATTTAATGAAGGGTTGAATACACTAAAGGGGATATCTTAAATTTTGGGAAAAGCAAAGCTGTGTTGAGAGAGAGAGAAATTGGAATCTATAAATATCATTTAGCATTTTAACAGGCAGAAATGTTATTGCAATGGTAATTTGTTAGATTTTAAAATTTTTTCACAACAATTAATTTCTATTAATTTTTCAGATTATATATTCATTCAATTAACTTTCAATACTCATATATTCAAAAACAGAAAAATCCAAGCTTTAAAATGCCAAAAAACATTTTGCAATTTGAGAAATACTTTTCAGTAGCTATTAATTTCTTAAATTCCAAAGGAAGAACAACAATTGAACTAGCAAATTCCTCCAAGAGGAATTTTTTTTATCGTTATAAACTTACTGCAATCATGTCAGAACCAGTCCGAGGTCCAAGGTGAAGGAGTCTCCATTGATCGTACCAATATCTGATTGTTCGGACAGTTGGATTAATTCGACTGTTAGCCATGTCAACTTCTTGAAAATTGTCTTGCATTTGCAAAACTTCCTTATGGTATTTAGCAGATTCTGCAATGCCCATACCATCGTCAAAGTATTCCAGGAATTTTTCTTTGCAATCTACAGCTGGAAGGTATCTTAATGTTTCTGCAGTATTGATGGTATGGTTGTGGAATGGTGTAATGGTAACTACTGCCAGAAGTCCTTCCTGAAATGAATTGCATTAATCATATAGTATGCTTAAATAATACTATATATATATAAACTGAAAGAGAAAGAAGTGTTTTTTAAGTTAGTATGTAAGGATAATTTAGGATATAAAATAGACTATTTCAGAAAAAGGGTAATTTTGCACAACAAAATAATCAGTGTATTTATTTGACATGAAATAAACTTACAATACCTTTATAAAGTTATCATTTTTTCTTGAATTACATGTATCCACTTTGACCCTAATTTTCAATGAAGCAGGGCAATTGGAATTTTTAGATAATCCAGTCTTGTTTAATGCACTTGGGACTTTTTTAAAAGAACTGTGGTGACATACAAATTTCTTCCTGCAATACATTTTCAATATTAAATTAATTCAAATTTGTCAAAGGGAAATTATCATTAATATAATAGTAATGTATAACACTTTAAAAATAATGTTTTGAATAATACCAAACATACCATAGTCAATATTTTAACAAAAATAAATAGATTTAAATTTTTTAAACCTACTTTTCCATAAATTTAATCGCAGTTTGTTGAAAAATTCTACAGACAATTTTAATGTTTAGTTGTACTCCTCTTTTGCTTTTAAATAACACATTTTGGAATTGAATCAACAAGATTTTCAAACACTTCAGAACCAGTGTTCTCAGCTTTCCTAAACATTGCAAATTACAGCTCTCTTAATAGGGAAGTCTATCTTTACCATCTCGATAAATCTGCAGCTTCAACATGAATTTTGATTCTTTGTAAAATTTTCAATGTGATATTAATTTTTTCAAAACTTGTAGGGTTTATTTTGTAACTTTTGAGCTTTGCATTTTCCTAAAAATATTTTATGAAAATACAATAAATATTTTAAAATTTAAATCGATTTCAGTATGTGAGTGGCGTGCATGATAAAAAAAATAACTAATGCATAGATGCATGTAAATTGATACATAAACTCTAAATAGGGTAGATGCTCCACTTCTGGCCACTGCACCAGTTTTGGCCACATTGGATCTGTTTTTCCAATAATTAACCAGTAATTTCAAATTAACCAACAAGAAGCATTTCAACAATTTAAACAATCCTTATTTTACTATTTTCAATCTGATTGGTTCATTTTCCTCAAACATGTTATTTGTAAAATAATTAAAAACATGATCATGTATTGTAAGCTCACAACTGTTAAGGTTTTTGTTAAGGAACAAGGTTTTGCAGTTTCTTATCATCAGGCTCTCATAATTAAATTATTAATCTAAAACTGATTATCCTTAGGGTTTATGAGGTAAGCTTTCTTTTTATTCTGATTTCATATCAAAATTAATTATTTTTAAGATTAAATGGGTGGTGGCTAAAACTGGTACTTTCAATTTACTATATGTGAAAAGTCTTGGCCATGCAAGTGGCCAAAAGTAGAACATGTAGTGTGCCATTTTTGGCCACATACTTCATTGTGTTTTTAGCCATTGCATAAATTTAAAAATATTTGGATGAAATAAAATCAATTAATTTAGTTTTATTTCTAAAATAAAAGCAACTAACTTAGTTTTATTTTAAAAATAAAAGTAACTGATTTAGTTTTGTTTCTAGAATAAAAAGTAACTGTTTAGTTTTGTTTTCATTTGACATAGTAATGGCTCCAATTAAAATAAGAAGGCAAGAAGCATTTCCATAAAACGATTTTGCTACTTGCCATCTAAAGTTGCTAATGCCATTCAAAATAATGGAATGTCAAAACATCTCAATTTTGAATGTTTATCTCACATTTATGTTAAAAAATTTCAACTTGAAGAACCTGACTCAAGTGCTGAGGAATATTCTTTTATGTGCATGGATTGCTCTAATTTTAAAAATGATTCTGATGAATTTAATCAATGTTGCAATTAAATATTATAAAAAAAATATATTTATGTGTAATCTGCTGCTAAAATCAGCTGAAGTAATTTTTATTACACATCTTTATAAATTCATCAAAAAAATCACATTTAAAATAACAGAAAATAATGTACTAAAATACATATTGCATAAAAAAATGATTTATTTTTCTTAAATTCATTAAAATATCTGTTAAAAATATAATAATAGTGTGGACAAAACTGGTGCGAATTGGGTTAATTTATTTAAAAATTCATAACTCAAAATCTAAAATATTCTTCAAAACATTTTATAACTACCAGAAAGTCAATAAAATCTTCTAAAGAATAGTATAAGTGTGATTTAATATGCTTTAAACAGTCATCCACTGTGAAATTTCCATTTGAAATTTTCTCTTTAATGGGACCAAAACTTGATCATCTACCCTATGTTATATTTGAATTTAAATCTAAAATATATACTATATTTTAAACAAAAAGTATGATTTCAAACATATGTATTGAAAAATATAAAAATTTTTACGATTTTTTTTCTAAAAAATACTAATATATAATAACTTTAAAAATAGGTGCAGATTGTATATATTCATTACACAGAATACTACAAAAAATTGCAAGATCATAGGTAATTTTATTAGTAAATCATAGGTAGTTTTGTTTTGAAAGTAATTTAAGTCACATAATTTACATTGTTAGTTATAAAACTGGACACGCATATAATTTTACATAATTATAGTCACTTTTTAAAACAAATATGTCCTACTATATTATATGGTGGTAGCTCCCAATAAAGTAGCTGCTATTAATATTAATTCAAATGAACTAGTTTTAACAATCTAAAGTTTAATTTCAAACATAATACAACTTTTAAATTATTCTTCAATAATTGCTGACCAATTAGTCAATTATAAATATCACAAATCCATAGAAAACATAACAGCTGCACAATTTTAATTTACATGTAAATAGCATATATAAAATCACTTGGTAGAACAACGAATGTATTTTTAAATTAAATATTCGAAAAATTACGCGCTTACTAAGGATACAATATTTTCTGTCATTAAAATATGAAAAAAGGCAGTTAAACTTACCAGCAGGCGAACCTTTGTCCTGATGGGCAGGAATCTCTTGAATTCCAGTTCGTGTTTGTTTTTCTTCCAAATTCTGTGACCCAACTATTTATGTCCATTATGGACTTTATGCTACTTCTTATTATTAACGAATCAGAATTTTCAACAATAACATTCTTGAACTCAACAGGCAAGTCTTCATTTTTAATTTCCATACGCACATTTCTCGAATGCGAATCCATTTTGAAAAGTTTCGGTTTCGATTCGTAACAGCTCTTCAAAGTAATCACGGGAGAAAGTGCAGCCAATGAGAAGCGCGCATCATCCCGCATGGTTCTACTCAAGTACAGTTTGCTTATATGCTTCCCGGTCTTACCCCAAGTATCCCTGCATGTGATTTTAATAACAGAAAACGCAGCAACTACCTAGAGAAATTAAATTTTGAAAGTGGTCTTGCAACAAAAATTATGAATCTTTCTGAAGGTTACATAATTTGTGACATCTAAACAGCTTTTAATGTGATAGAGAAGTAATTTCAAATACGAAAGTAGTAGAATTGGTTTTTAGTGTTATGTGGTTAGATTGCGTTAAAAATAATAAATGTAGTTGTATGAAAAACTCTTTATATTAGTAAAAAATAATATGAAATTAAAACGGTGTCGTTTAACTTAAAGAAAATATATTCTCAAATTGGGTCACAAATTTCTTTAAGCACAATCAAAACAAAAATGTTTATTGACTCTAAAATTCCTACCAGCATACAATATATAAACCCAAGTATGGAATTTTATGTATTGCATTATTTCTTCTTCCTTTGTTCCATCCGTACCTGATACAAAAATATATTGTCTCAGTTTTTGTTCATTTTTATCCACCATTTGATGTCTTTACTGTCCCTTTTTTTCACTTTGGCTAATTCTAATTCTGCTGTATGAGGACTACTAGTTATTATAACTGCTTTATAAGCTATTCGTACTCAAATAATAGTTGGTAGTCCAGTCTGAGAAACCTTTATAATTATACAGAAGAAAAATTAGCCAATGCATTTAAACTTCTTAAGTTAAAATGCAATGTTAGCTGTTTTTTTTTCTATATAATTATAAATTTTTCCTGTATGAGTATAAATTTTTAAATATTTTTTTATCTTAAATTATAGAGAAACATTTCTTTTTTTCAAAACATCCGTGATTTTTTGTTTCACACAAAAACTCTCAAGCATTTTTGATTTTCTTGGAGATTGATTCTAGATTCTTTTGGATTTAAAAAAAATAAGAAAAAAATGTTAATATTAAATTCTTTAAAATTATGCAAAGTGAGATTGGAATTACAATTATGATCGCTAGAATAACATTTGAAAAAATTGCTTGTTTGGTATTTTAATACAAATCAGGAAAAGCCTGGCATAAGAATATTCGAATAAAATCAAATAACAATGCAAATTGATTTCTCTGTAGATTTAAAATCAGACTAGATATAAAATCGCAACAGGAAAGAAAGTTAGAAATCCACGTGTTGTAGAATATATTTTAAATTTTAAGAAAACGCTGCAATAGAATATTTAATGATCATCTTCCAAATTACTTCATGGTTTTAACATGCGTGTATGTGGATTAGCTAGATTTCCTTTTCTAATATATTCTTTATTATATTCATTTCCTTGGTTGTTACTATGCTGGCTTTGCATTCTTGAAATTGATTTCATTGCAGTTCGCTTTTTAGCCAAACCAAAGTTATTTTGAATGTGTGTATGTTTGGATTTTAATTGACCAAAAAATACGAATGGAAAATATTTTTCTTCTTTTTTTCACTTGAAAGTAACTAGATTTGTTCTATTTGCCTGATAAATGACAATAAATCCATATTTTAACGATAAAAATTAAAAAGCGAATCACAGATTTATGAATATGAACCTTCTATATTAAGAATGGTCCATGTTTGTGATTTTTTTAAGATTAAGGATTCAGATGTGAAGGTTCAAATGGGTAGAACAATTCGACAATTACTCGTAATCAGAGGGCCTCGTGGCGGGACACAAGAAGGTATTCCAGCGTTAACGAATTCTTTTATTAAGGTGCTTGAAAAACTGTAAATTAGATTAACACTTAAAAACAGGTTAAAACAAGATTAAACATAGGTGCAGTAAATGCAAACGTAATGCAGTAAATGCAGAGATGAATCGTGACTGCATGACCACAGCTTCCAGACACCGGAATGCGTGCACAAGCGAGACTGTTTCACAGCTCGTTCCGCTCGGTTATATAATGCTGCCAAAGATCAGCTCCGCAGCCACGGGTGAAGACGTCAGAAGTCACCACAAAGATACCGTCATATTAGAGAAAAATATATTTGCACAAATGATATGTATGGAATGCCAATAACTTAATTTCGAGTGCACTCATTGATTTTCAAATGAAGTACACTTTTTGTCATATTTAACTATTAATAATAAAGGAAATGCAAATTTCATATACAGGGTGTTCATTAATTATTGTCGGGGTTTCCGTACCTCATAACTTTCGAATAAAAAATATTACGCAAAAACCGATTACGTATTCGTAAATTACAACTCGAAGAATTTTATTAATGATATTAAAAAGATTAATGAATTTGCACATGGCTGCCCTTCGTGGCTCGCAACATATCGAGACGAAATTCGATTTCCCTCCAAGTGTTCTCCAGCATTTGTGGGGTAACATTTTGGATCGCAGTAACAATTCTGCGCTTCAGTTCATCAAGGGAGGGCACAGGGGTCTTGTACACAATGTTCTTGACAAACCCCCAAACCAAATTTAGTTTCGAAAAACTACAATACACACATTGCTTTTTCTTGCACGGTCGCATTTTTATTTATGACGTCATAATCACCCAGACTGCAAATGCGCTAAGATCGCATTGTTGCCACGTAAAATTCTTTGAGTTGTAATTTACGAATACGTAATCGGTTTTTGCGTAATATTTTTTATTCGAAATTTATGAGGTACGGAAACCCCGACAATAATTAATGAACACCCTGTATTATAAAGCAACTCACTACATTTTACAAGTAATAGTACCTTTACAATAATGGTTTTGATTTATGCTATAAAATGCATTCAAACATATCTATAAAGATGTGCTCAAAATAGTGTGATGCAAATCTTCAACACTTGTAAACACTCATATCAACATATGCCTTGGCAAAAAATTCTTCACTTAGTTTGATGTACATTATAAAGAATATACCATCCTTACATCTTAACTGAATGAAATTCCTTTACCCTCAATATAAATATTCGCTTTTGAACAAAGAAGGAATTAAGTTTTTTTGTTTCTAGACTTTTCTTTTTTCACTTTATGCATTTTTAGATAGAGAAAAGCATATATTCCCTTAAGCTATATATAGTTTTCATTTCCTGACTTTCCAACTTCAAAATCCATTATTCATGAAGTATAGACAAACTGATAAATGAAGTTAAAAACTTATTTTTTCTTTATTTATTTGTATTGCTCCAGGTATCTTAACATCCCATACAGTAGAATGGATTTATTTTTGTGGAAGATTGCTCTGTTTGACTCATTATTATTCTCTTATTTTTTCAAATACATGAACAATGGCGATAGCCTTTTCGTCATGCGATAACTGAATACATTTCATCTCTTAAAATTCTGAAGATTGTAAAGTAGATTTGAAAACTGCATTTTCTTAACACGAAAGTAAAATTATTTTCTTGGATGTCTTTCTGCGAACATGTCGTGTTATGCGTTATTATAGATGAATAATTTAACACATTAAAATAACAATATCACATAAATAAAGTTCAGAATTCAGTGACTATGAACGACGTTTACTCATGGAGGATGCTATTTCTTCTTGTGGCTACTGTTGCACAATTTTTATCTTTGTTTTGTTTTACTTTTTCGTATATGTAATATGGAAAGCAAAACAATTGTAATCGTCAATAAATTAAACTTCGAGATTTCCACGTTTTGCATGTGCATGGATCCGAAAATTAATTTTAAGAATTATGCCTGGCGGTTAGTAAACACGATAACTCAAAACCGCCACTAGCTAGATGGATGAATTTTGGTTCACGGTCTTTAAGTTTTCAGATTTCTGACAAATTTCGGATTAAATCCATCTACTGGGAGTGTGTCTGTCCCTACATTCGTGTGGATGTGAACGCGATAGCTCAATAACGCCACTAGCTGGATGAATAAAGTATGGTTCGTGGTCTTTAAGATTTCAGATTTCTGTCAAATTTTAGACGAAATCTCTCTACTGGGAGTGTGTCTGCGATTGTCCCTATATCTACGTGGATGCGAACACGATAGCTCAAAACCGTCATTAGCTGGATGGATAAAGCTTGGCTCTAGGTCTTTAAGATTGGAAATTTCGGACGAAATCCATCTACTAGAAGTATGACTGTCCAGTAGATGGATGAACAAGATGGCTCAAAAACGCTGAGAACTAGGTTGGTGAAATTTGACATAACACTTTTGGCCAGAAATATAGAAGTGTATCTAATTTGTGGAAAAATCAGTCTCAGCGTTGACTGTATGTCGTTCTGTCTCTTTACCGTTCCTGAACGTGATGGCTTGAAAACAAAACAAGCTTAATAAATGAAATTTTGGATGTTATCTCATACAACATCTCACAGTCACAATATAAAATTGTGTCAAATTTTGGATCCAGGCAGTTAAAGTTTAGAGGTATAGATTTATGCCCTGTTCTTTCTACTGTGTTGCGGAGTCCGGTTTATTGAATGTTACATTTTACTAGCATATCATGTCTCAACTAGTAAATGCATTTTGTTAATCCAAATGGAATCCTAACAGCAATCAATTAGAAATAGAGAATCGAAGTATAGATATATAGAGTAGGAGGTATATTGTTGACAACTTCTTTGATTTTCTATTGTAATTTTTATGGTGTTCGAAATAAAAATTCTAATTTGAAATTAGCCCGAAAAATAAAGTGGAACTACCAGTTCAGCTGGATTTTGAAGTCAAGAATTAAAAAACTTTACTATAAGAACTAGAGAACAAAAATCTAGTATGTCTTTCTGTGGGCTTTTCGTCAAAAATTTAAAGAAAATATTGGGTTGAAAACTGTTTATTCTTTGTAAATATTTCTAAATTGAAAGTTTTTTTAAAAAAATTTTGTTCTGAAAGGTAACTTCTATGCCGTAAAGAGGCATTTCCAGAAAACTAGACCAATCAATTAAAATCGTATCAAGTACTCAAGAAACAAATAAAAATTTCCCCAGTGGAAGCATAGATGTAGAAATATCCAATTGCTTTTGGATACTATGTATTTTAAAGTACATACCTTCTAGCACAATCATCGGGAAAAATAAAATACAGCACAATACAAATCTTGATGAAAGTTTTTATTCTCAAGCTTTACATTCTTTATATCAGAACTTTTTTGAAAAGCATATGTTAAATTGCCCCACTAAATGATTAGTGTAGAATCGTCAACAATAGAACAATGTCTCACAGCAAAAATACTCAGAATAAAATCCACTTTGTTGAAATGCGTGGCTAAATTGGACATTTTAGGGAATGTCACTAATCTCACCGAAGGAAACGTTAACATTATAATTATTTATGGAAGAGAAATCAAATAAGACTAAAAGAAAATCGTTTTTAAAAATCCTTGAAATGAAGTGAATTCTTCTAAGCTATGGATTACACTAATTTGAATAACCGAATGAAGTTTCCTTGTGAGACGAAATGTCTTCATTTTTCTATTCTTGAAACTTCTTAAAGGAATATAGCTTAATTAATGAAAAGGAATACGTTATAGGCCTTTTATAATTGGACAACGAGACTGTTTGAACAAAAGCTATAGTAGCTGTTTAATCTTTTAGAGTACGCTTCTGACAAACAGACTAATATCAAAGTCAATTAAGGCAATTAATGTTATTTTGGCAAGGAATGAGCTGTTGAGCAATTATGTACAATTATACGCATCTGATTTCCATTTCAAAAATATTTGTTTCGCTCATGTTGCGTGAGCTAAAAACATTTATTGTAATTGACGAGGACGGGTTGCAGAAGGAAAAGCAGATAGAGGAGAAATTCCACAGATGGAACAGATTATTTAATTACGAAGATATATAAAAGTTCCGTTTTGGTATCTTTTAAAAGAAAAATCTTCATTTGGTTTGTCTGTTTTAGTGCTCGAAGAAATATTTAGGAAGTTTTGAAATTTTATAAAAACATCTAAATAAAAATTTACAAATTTGAGATTTTAGTTCTAAATCTAAATTCTGCCTTATACATTTTTATTTATATTGTGATGTATTTCAGAATAGCATGAAGAATTGGTTAGCCTTCTTTATCAAAAATAATATGTTTATCGGACGTCTTCCACAGCACAAACATGTTAAACAAACACATACACTTACATCACAAACGTTACACCACTCACTTACATCGAATTCCATGTTCAATCATCATTATTCTTTTCCGTCGCTAGACAACGTTAGCAAAAGACAAATATATCATTGCACTATTTTTATAACCTTTAGAAAAGAATTCATGCCAAACGATTTTTTAATTAATTTCCTTTTCAGCCAAACGATATATTTTAATTAATTTTTTTATGACCGTACGATATTTTTATCTAAATAATTTCTTTTCTTTAAATATTTTAATAATTCTACAAATATATATATATATATATATTCGTTACGAATATTACAACATTGACTTGTCTTATATTTGAGAAGATGGAATTTGATTATCGATTTTCACTCACTTCCTGATGTTTGATATTTTAAGCACAAGTATTCGTGATGATAATACATTATTTTAATATTTTCAACACTTAATTAACATTTACATGATAAATTTAATTAAATTTTGATTCTAAGCGAGCGGTTCTCCTTCGTAGTGAATTTAAAGAAAAATAAATTTCTAGACCTAATATAATATTGAACTATAAAATAAATATTTCTGCTTTTCGTACACTAATAAAAGAGCGTTTTAAAACAATTTTATTTATCTTGATCTGTTTCAAGTTTGTAAAGATTGAATATTATAATCGACCTTTCACTCATTTACCATTGGGCAACATGATTGAAATTTGGTACACTTGTGTATTCCCAATGATAATGCACTGTTTTGATAGTGCCAGAACATTATTATCAGTTAAAAATTAATTAAATCAAATTTTGATTCCGCGTCAGTGGTACCATCTGGTAGTGAGTTTAAGAAACAATAGATGGTGAGATTAAAAGTAGAAAATAATTAAAATAACAATTATGTTTATTCGCTCGTTTATTCGTCTAAATAAACTCTTTTAATTACATTTTTGAAATCTATTTTTATTAAATTTCTTTTTACTTTTGTTTTCTTCATTTGTTCAGTACTGATTTGCTTAAGAAAAAATTAAGTCCGAAAACGCTTCAAAATGTTTCTTACCCTGGTGAATCGTAATATCAGACTTTTGAAAAAGAATCAAAATATATTGTCTGATACTTCTATTCAATGCTTCAATATCTCTAAGTATAGGTGTTAATTTATTTAACATTTTGAATTTTCTCTTTCAAAAAGCTAAATACGAGACAGAAATAAATTAATACAAAAAGAACTTAAAACTTCCAAGTATATTATTCCTCCTTTTAATTACTAAGCGCTTCGTAGAAATTGTATAAAGAAAGTCATTTTTGAACTAGCAGTCAACGATAAGCATTAGAATACAAAAGAATTAAGAACAAAAAGAGAGAATACCGGTTCTGATATTCGGTGAGTGAAATATAGTTTAACAAATATCGCATGAGAAATCTGTATAATAAAATGATAGAAATCTCTTTTCAGTATATCCTTGGATTTTAACTTTATTCGAAAGTTTTTGAACAATTCCTTCGTAGCGATTTATTTAGTATTATACCATGCGTGGAGTTCCTTTATTCATAAACTAATGACTTGTACGCTTTAACTTATAATTTATTTAACCATATCAAAAATAACTTATGTTTAGGAAACGGTAATCTTTTCTCGACCAGTCACTGATAAAAATATTTCATGCGGTAAATCATCTATGAATTTCTGAAAGACGAGTGATGTTTGGACACTGTGCAGAGCATCTTTTAAAACAAAGAATGAAATAAATTTAAAATTTTTTTATAGAAATCGTATAGAATATTTTAACACTTCTTAAAATACAAGAACCATTTATACAAAATATAAAAAAAATATTACCTTTGTTGAGAATATGATTCATTGATGCATAAGAAATCCAAAATAGAAGCTAGAATTTCATCTTTTCAAATTAGAGGAAATAAGTTCTGAAACGTCCAATTTGTTGTAATAAGGGAAGTTATAGACGTATTTTATGTTCGAGTTATTCTGCATTCGCCAAAACCCTCAATAACAAAAGAAATAAAACCTTTACTGGTGGTATTTTTCATATTTTACTCTATATTCCTTTAATCTTGCATGAAGTGTTACTTTGAATATAGTATCCAAATCGTTTTGTTGAAATATTTTATTCTTTATATGTGTCTTTCTCAGAAACTGGCTGTAAATAGGTTTTTCTATGTTTCAACTAAATGCTGTCTTCCCTCAATTTGAAACATATTGCTTGGGAGAAAAGAGAGAGAGTATCTGAAACATTATATACAAACATATCTGTAATCTATGCATAAACAAAAGACGCAATTCACAATTCTTGAATTTAGTCATTAGATTACTTCACGAGTATTCTAAAATACTTAAAGAAGAAAATTCGCATGCCCACAGAGTCGAGTCTGGAAACAAGTGAAAATAATCATTTTGATTTTTTATGAATTGTTTACATTGAAATATTTATCACTCTATAAGCATAAATAATATTTTATATTTTTTAAACGAAACATGGTTTAGAAAATAGCAGAAAAAATGGGCATGGAATCTTAATATTTTGTTTATTCATTGAAAATTATAAACTACTAGTGCGGCAGAAATATTTAAAGGATTTTAATTTGCCGCCAGACAAACCATACCCTCTGATGGATGCTGTTTCCTTTCTTGAGTTTTCGTGTTAACAAACAGAAAGACATAATTCAAAAATCGAACAATTTTTTCGAACTCAGGCGGGTCTCGAGTGTGGAAATTCATCAAATTTTCTAGGTCAAA
>BGPR01026088.1:0-21803 GCA_013235015.1 Araneus ventricosus | reverse complement strand
CCAATCCCTTTTCCTTCTACAAGGTGCATAACAGATTTAAAAACTAAATTATCAAGGTGCATTTGGCTTGCATTATATGAGCATGAATTCACTCAACTAAACTATCAAAAGTTATAATATGAAATAAAAATCTATTTTTATGAATCGAATAAAAAATATAATTTCCCCTAATTAAAAACACTGTGCTCAATTTCTCAAAAAGTCATGTTCAATGAATTGCATCCTGAACATCACTTTTTCTTTTCAAAGAATGTTTTTGCACATGATAAAAAATCATTGAATTTACTTTCAAAACTGAAAAGCAAGTAACTTTTCCATCTTACGCTTTTCAGATACTTTGCTTTCAATTTAAAATAAATGAAAATGATAGTTTAGATTTCTTTAAGGATAACATAATAGAAAGCCGACATTTCAACTGAAAACTATATAACAAAAAATCAATCTAAAATTGGCTAACTAATACTCCTCTACTTTATTTTAATGTGTTCATACATATACTCTTAATGTAAATAAACCCTTTAAAATGCCATTTTTTAATAGATATTTTAAATAAATTGGTGGGATTGAGATTTATATACGAAAAAAAATTGATTAAACTTATTGCATGAAAATAATTTGACTTGTTCATTAATTTGATTAATCAGTAATTAAATAAGAAATAAAGATAATTCATAGTTTATAATAAAAAACTGAAGCAGAATATGATGAGAACTTACACAAGCCTTCTTTTCAGCCATAGATCTTGTCACATTAGTATATCAAAATAATAATTAATTTGATTGTTTAAACCACATAATGTGATCAAAGTACTTATTAATATTTTTTGTGATTTTAGAAGTTATTTAAAGATAGCAGCTCTAATCAGAAGTGACAAAATAGCTTACCATTGTCCTCTAAAAATAGATGAATTTGTGCTAAGCATACTTCCAATAGCCATAGAAAAGGTTAATGTTATAAACTAATGCACGCAAAACCAAACAATATTTTTTGATTGTAAATTCTATTAAGGTCAATTAAAACATTTGATACCTTCTATGCTTACACTTGTAGATGGCAGGGAATACTCGTGAATTCATTACACTCATAATTGGTAAATTATTATCAGTAACAGTGAACACGTTAAATTATGAATTTGAAAGCATCATTTGTTACATGCATGTATAAAAACTATAAAAATAGAAATACTAGAATGAGTTTAGGAATATGATTTCAAATCACTTTCTGCAATATTGGAATGTTCTTCTATCATTTATTTATATTATTAGTTTTGAACTTCCAGTTAGAAAGGATAATTTGTTGCTTATAAATATTCTTTAGCTGTAAAATAGAATGCAATAGTGTTGTGGGTTTTCAAATTTTTGTTTTTTTTCTATTCATACTTTCAACAGTCTAATAATTTTATTGCGCGAAAATTTAATTAGTAAGGAAATATATCAAGAAGAAGCCGGAGCATTTAATTTAAAGGAATAAAATTCATTCATATGAAAAATTTTGAAATAAAAAAATCATACCATAAACTATTGAAATAATTCATTTAATAAGACCAATAAACCACTAAAGTAATAGTATATTTTAAATAAAAAGGAATTTCAAATATCAGATAAACTTCATTAAAAGGTGACCAAAACTCGGCTTTTAATTTTTAAAATTTTAAATATTTGCAAATTCATCGAAAACAATAGTAAATGAAAAATGGAATTTCAAACAGTTAGATGTTTTTGTTTTTCACACAAAATAAGGTAGAACCCAAAACTTAAAAAAAGAAAAATGATATTTCTGGGTGACATTTCTTCATAACATAAAAATATAAGGTCAGACGAATGCTAAGCAATAAAAAATCTCTGAGTAAACATCAATTTAAAAAAACAACCAATTAATTGGTATAATACAAAACTCAGTACAAAATGAAATAAAAGTACCCCCCACACACACACTGGTGAAGATTAAGTACGAGAGCAAAGTTTCCTTTAGGATTATTATTTAGTCTTATTCTGTCCATGACAAATTTATGTAGGCTTGCAAAAAGGCATGATAAAGTAACATTCATATCAAGTATATCTATCAATGTAAATTAATCTGTCAGATTAAAAAAGAAATATTTTTTTTAAATACATCAACCTTATAAAACTTGAATTATTTATCTTTTACGTATGTTATTCCCTCTCTGACAAACCATTTTGAATTCATAAGAACACTGAAAGCAAGACAGGACAAAAATTTTATATCATAAGTAACAAAATATTGCTAAAGTACAGTGGCGAATACAGGCGGGTGGCTATTGGGCTGCAGCCTCCTCAGAGCTAAACCAAAATTTTTGATTTCATTTAAAATCACTACAACTGTTTGTTCTTAATTTCCCTTTTAAAAAAAAAAATTATAAAATGTGATAACATTGCTTTCTGGCTCGACAGGCTTGAAAAATTTCCTACTTTTCTAGTCATTCCACTTGTAGCATTGACGCGGTCAACAACATTTTTTGTCTAGTTATTTCATCGTATTTTTTACTATTTTATCGAAAGTATTGTACTGTTATTTATGATTCTTATTGTCAGGTGAGTAAAGTCTGTAAAGTTAAAGTGTTTGAGGTTTGACATTCGCCATGACGATACAAAATTTTTATGACCTCAGACCCCGACCCGAATTCTGGATTCACCACTGCTAAAGTATGTTAATGCAGGAAATGGAAGAGAAACATTTTAAAAATACTTAAATGGCATCTAACAAGAGTACTATCAAAACTGTCTATACAAGAAATAAAAAAATACCTTAAAATATAATAAAAGTAGCATAATTTTTTTTTTAAAGTTCTTTTAAGGCTGGATAAAATATTACAAATACATATATAGATATATATCATCATTCTATAGTGCATTTCTTGAAAATAATAACTTCCAGGTTACATTTATTATGTAAATGTATTTCTGTCATACTCTGTAACAAAGTTATGTATAAACCGAACTATTATTTAGTCTACATTTTCTTATTATATTAACACAATTCAACATCATTTCAAAGTTTAAAAAATACTTTTAATTTTTAAATACAAATGATAATGATGAAAATCCAGAAAATAATTCAATATCCTTACAGATATATATCTGTAAGGATATTTAATTCGATTATTTGACCTCAAATAGTTCTTAAACGATAAAAGCAAAAAAGAGAATTTTTAAAATAAACTAGTAATAATTCGCCTGTCTAATTAGCCATTACAAAATTCACCCCAATACAATTTTCCAAATGATAACAATCCTTTTGTTTCCTTGTCATAATTAAATTAAATCAAAGGTTACTGTTGAGGTGGCCTTAACATAACAAATTAAATATATATGTGTATACTAATAATGAAACAATGCATTTTCCCACTTCATTTCATTACAATGAAAAACATCAGTGTAAATTAATTTAGTAAAGTCATTCAATAATCAATTACTAATAGTTAATTTTTTCTTTGTTCATTTGACATAAAATCAAAATGTAGCACTTGTCACAAATACATATACTATAAATAAGATTATACTTTGCCGCGGTTTGTGTTTGCTAATATAGACGAATTTTCATTTACTTTCATTTACAAAAAAAAAAATGATGCAAAAAACTAATAAATGGAAACAGAGTTCAGACAAAAACAAATCCAATTTAGGATGATTTACCTGTCTCGTCAACGAAGTAATATTTTCATAAAATCAAATATCAAAAGAACTAATTTTAATTCCAGGCAATCTACAGTGTTTCAACAACTTCTGTATTATGTATTAATTTTGAAACAATTTTTTTTTTATCTGGCTCTACTCCATATGTTCGGTTTTCAGCTACCAAAATATTGAGTGTGTTTACATTAGAGATAGCTCATTCCACAGACAACATCCGTTCCATCAGAACGTAAAGTTAGTTGCGAAACCACAAAGTGAACGTGTATCCGGATCCGTCAAAAGACGAAGGATAAATCCAAGCTCCTACCAATCTGAGGATTTAAAATTTTCTAAATTCAGTTTTGGCTACTGTTAGCTACGAGCGTTTTTCTGTATTACCCACCAAATTAAATTTTTCCCTCATTTTCGTCTGAATTGTTTTTTCCAGTCATTCTTTGCCAATCTAGCAACAGTTTCTTTGTTTTTAGGTAACGACGAGCAACGGAAATAAATATTAACTTTACCTCTTTCCCCCATAACTTTGTTTCTTTCTATTTTTATTCACCGTAGCTTTTCCAAATAGCATTCAGAGACCAATTTTCTCTCTTTTCTAAATTTACACCAATCTTTTTTCGGTTATGTCAAAGTCTACATTATTATGTGGCTGTGCTCTGTGTTCTGCTTTGTTAGAAAATATATTTTCTCACAAAGCGGAACTCCGTAAGCTTTAACTGTTGCCGTTGCAGCCGGATTAGGGATGGGAAAAACCTTCCGATTTTTCTGTTTCGGTTAAGCGGTTTTCTTCGGTCATTTTTGTGTCCCGGTTATAACCGGTTATTTTTTTTAAAAAAATCCATTAACCGGGTAAAAAACCGGATCGGAAGATAGGTTCGATTAGACTAAAATTTACCAAGTTATGAAGATTTGAATTTCATCATCTTAGGCAATTGAACTCATCATTTATTTTTCGATTCCCGATTCCACTGATCATCATGGGTGTCGTCAGTGGGGGATCCGGAAGCGGCCATGGCGGGCTAGTCAACAAGTGGATAAATAAAGAGCAGACGCAAATTTGAGAGGGCCTTCATTACCCTCCTCCGATTGTACAGCCAGGTCGTGCCCAACCCGTGCCAACCGACTCTAACGCCACTCCTGCGGATGATCCGCCGTGTATGTGGCTTGTTGTACGTTAAATCGTACGTCCTCCAGCTAGTGTGGTGCGGTCTTCATCATCTGATCGCTGTTCAAAATTATAAGGTCCGTCCAAAATAGATTCAAAACGGTACGAAAAACTGTAGCTTCAAAATGGGACGTTAATATTACTAAAATAAATCATCATCTATTTCATGTAAACTTATTAATTATCATCAGGGGTGTAGTGGAGCCGGAACGCCGTTCCGGCACTGCTTTATTTTACGGGAAGTAAATAAGAAAAAATTGTGAAAACGTCCTCAAACAGCTTGATTTTCGTCACTCAGGTTAGAGCGTTCCGGCACTGCTTATTTTGCGACTACACCACTGGCCATCATCATTATAAAATTACAGTAGAACCTCGGGAATCCGAACCTCAGGAATCCGAAATTTCGGATAATCCGAACAACTTTTTAAAATTTTCTGGAAAGTTTTTACTGAAAAATGAAGGGGAAATAATAATTACAATCAGAAACAAAACTAATGTTTATTTCTAACTTAAAAGAAGTATTCGAATGATATTTAAGAATGAATACAGCATCTTAATTAGTAGAAATAAACCCAGATATCTTCTTTTCACCCTCAACTTGCGTGCGAATCGCCACATGCTCTTTATGTATGTCTTCACAAAGCTCCCAGAGTCAATGCTCTACTTCATTTGGTATATCAAGAGTATTTTACCAAATTTTCCGGATAATCCGAATTCCCCGGAATCCGATCAAAGGTCATCCCTAATTAGTTCGAATTCCCGGGGTTCTACTGTATTTGATCGTGCTAACTTACAATGGATAAATTTTATATTCCAAAAATAAAATTGCTTTGGAAAATGATAAAAATAGCATGCCTTATATGCTACTTTTGTAAGTTACAATTTTTTCTTAAAATTTAATAAGGAAAACGATAATTTTTTAACCGCTAAAATTTCAAAGAATACATTAAAGATTATATCCTGATTATTTCACTCCTGATTAATTCAACGTAATAATTATTTACTAAATAATAATAGCTATATTAATTTTGTCATTTTTACGTGGTGAATGCAAAAATTCCCATCAAAAATTCAATGATACAGTAAAAAATAAACATTGAATAGGAAACGCAATTTTAGTATTCATGCCAATTTACAAGCATTAAAGGACCAGGGGTCGATCCAGGTTTTTTTAGGGCCCATTTTTGTGGGCGGAAAAAAAATATTTTTGTGGAAAAAAAAAATATTTTTGTGAAAAAAATTTTTATCATGTAAAACCTTAATTTTTAGCAGTCATATTTCCATATTTTACGCTTAATATCAAAAGTGTTTCATTGAAGCAAATATATGCAGTAATTTGATATAATACTGAAAAAAAATACTCCTATATATATTTTGTGCAATGCCTCATTCCAAAACTTTTAAAAAAGAAGTCAGATTAAAAAAAGGGACCGTTTTCGTGAATTTGAATTTTGTGAAGGAGCCATTTTTACGAATTTGAATTTTGTGAAGGGGCCGTTTTTATGAAGTGGAATTTTGCGAAGGGCCGCTTAACGGCCCCAATTTTCGTCTGGATCGACCCACGAGGACACATCCTCGTAATTCTACATATGTTTATAAATTTGTTCAAGATCATCTCGTCATATTTCTTCATATATGAAACATAATGCTTCATGGATGGAAAAATTCGTTGATGTTTAGCCTTAAGATATAACAAATATGTATAAAATTGCACTTGACATTGTAATCACTATTAACTTAGAATAACAGAACAAAAAATCGTGATAGCATACCCACCCTGAATATATCCTGTCAGCATTTGTCGTAGTATGCTAAATACTACAACAAATTTGTTGAGCATTAAACAAGTTTTACAAATTTTCCAAATGAGGAAAACTAAACAAATGCAATATCCATTTGTTCGGAAAAGACGAATTCTAGAAACAGATACTGAGTGTGTATACATTCAGATTATCATCCTAAACTGCAGAATCTAATTGATATTGAAAATCGCAACACCATTTATTGCCTTTGGAAACAAACATGACATAGGATTAATTGGTGTATAATTGGGGGAGTATTTTTGGAAACTCATTATTTTTCTCTTTAAAAGGATTGTTTGCGATGGAGCAGAGATTTACATTTTTTTATGATTGCATTATCACATGCATTAAGGTTCACTAAACAATGCCTCTTTTCCAAAATAATTTATTAATTAACCAAATCTCAGTTACAGAACCGTTCTTAATTTATCCCGATTTGTTTCCAATTACCCCAGAGACTATAGGGTAATTAAGAGCATGTGTTTCAGCTTCTGATCAGAGTAAGGAATTAATTTCAGGAGATTACTTGATTAGAAACTGCTGTATATTGCCTCGATATACATTTAATTGCCTTTTCCCAGTTACCACAAAATACTATTTTTTGAATGTTTTTCGGCAAAAAGATCTTCTATTTCATGGAATTTAAAATATAAACTATTATAACTATTTACTATCTTCAATATATAGAGTAACTTATAACCATTCTAACTCGAATTTTATCGGATAAAGTTGAATAACTGAAATGACTGAATATTATGAAACACAAGATGGAAATAGTTAAATACCAATAAAAACTAGTAGTTCAATTTAGAAGCAGATAGTAGACTTTCAACTTCAAAAAGAATATTCAATCCACTCTTCTACTAATTGTTCTTTGTCATTCACACTGCCTGAGAAACGAACCATATTAGCACAAGATGCCCCACAATACTCATACGATATTTCCCTACAATATTCATACGTTGAGCGGCATTCAGAATATTGTAGCAACATCATGGAGATATTGTTGAATATCTTGTGCTAATACGGAAATAATTATTTCCTACAATCTATTTGAAAGATAGGATTCGGGAGTATAGCTTTCAACTGACTCTCGGAACCCTCCAAACCCCCAACAAAAAAAAAAAAAAAAAAAAAATTGTCATTCACCACCAAAGCAAATTTTGATTTAGCCAAATTGGTGGTCTTCAAACCTGTCACATTCAGTTCGCCACCGCCAATTCCTTGAATCATGCAGACGTTCGAACAATGGGCCTTCATTCTGACTCCTCCAATGTTATCGATCAAAATACAGTAGAACCCCGCTAATCCGAAATTCCGGTTAATCCGAACCTATTTTATTTTCGAAAATTGTATGTAATTGAAAAGATTACCTGAAAATATTTAAATATACGTACTAAAAACAAAAAAGTACTTTTTCAGAATGCATAATTTTGTACACATTGAAGAAACTAATGCCATAATTCAAGGATCACATTTACATTTAATAAAAACACATTACATTAACACATCACATACACATTTACATTAACGATCTTTTGGGGTGAAGAAATTTGTCAGATTTGTCTGACGAAGTGATGTTATTCTCGACGTCAGTGGCGAATCCGGGGGGGGGATATCGGGCTACAGCCCCCCAGACCCAAGCCAGAATTCTTGATTTTATTTAACATCATTGCAACTGTTTTTCTTAATTTCTCCCTTTAAAAAAATAATAAAAACGTTTCAACACTGCTTTCTGGCTTGACAGGCTCGAAAATTTTCCTACTTTTGTAGTCATTCCACTTGTACTTGTAGCTTTGACGCGGTAGAAGATATTTTTTGGCTAGTTATTTCATTGTAATTTTTATTAAATTATCGAAAGTATTGTATTGTTCTTTATGATTCTTATTGTCAGGTGAGTAAAGTCTGTAAAGTTAAAGAGTTTTGGTTTACTTTAGCCTTGAGGTTTGACATTCATCACGACGATACAAAGATTTTATGACCTCATCCCCCCCTCTCCCTCGACTGGAATCCTAGATTCGCCACTGCTCGACGTGGAAGCAATATTATGCCAACGTCGCAAACATAATGTTTGCTAATGTCGCATTTTCACTCTGCTTTATATATCGCAGTGCTATTTCTAGCGCATTTGCAGCTTCAGAATGTGAAACGAGAACATTCTCTGGCTCATCAGTGTCTTCTAGATCAGAGTCATCTTGTGGCTTATTCTTAAATAATCGAAATATTTGCAGACAATTCTGTTTGGTTCTAGACTGCACTGAATATTTTCCTTACGTTGACATTAAACTTTTTATGGGCGGTGTTTTCCCAACTAAACCATATCTGTAATAGTTTGGAATTCCTTGTACGAACGGAGGTGGACGAACATTGGCGATGGAACATTTTGTGGACGGATGAAGCCAATTTTAAATGAAAATGTCAATACCCATAACTGGAGGATTTGGGCCAAACAAATCTCCCATTTTATCCACCCAGTTCCATTGCATTCTTCCCGTTTGGTGTGGTATGACAGCTAGTGTCATAATTGGACCATTTTTCTTTGAAGAGCAATCGAGAGCTGGGCTTGTGACTGGCACCGCGACTGCTGGTTGCTTAGAGTTGATGTTAAGACGTTTCGTGATACCTGAACTTCAGCAACATGGCATTTTAGACACTACGATTTTTATGCAAGGACGTGGCTCCACCTCACCTACTTGTACCTGTGTCAGTTACGTATGCAACATTTCACGGATGACAGGATTATAGACCGAAACTTCCCCGTTTCTTTGGCCATCAACCTCTCAACCTCTGCGACTTCTGACTATGGGGTTACCTCAAAGCCACTGTTTATGGTGAGAACATAAACAGTTTGGTGGAACTGAAAAATGCGATCACAGACATGCCCGTAACATCCACCTGAAACACTTAAGCATCGAGTGATTAGGTCGGCGTAAGTAGGTTCCGGCCCAGTCGGCAAAGCCATCCCTTCTAAATGGTTGGCCACCTAGATCTTCCGACTGACGAGTTTCAACTTTTGGCCGTGAGCATACTGGAATTTAAGAAGTAAGTGCGATCAACCAGCGTCTTTTGACAACATTGAAAGAGGAAATCCTGAATTATGTGTCGTTCATACTAACAGACATATTGCATAATTCAGTAAGCAGTGTGGTTCATCGTCGAATTACTGCCCTTGAAAGACATTACTGCACCAAACGCCTTATCCAATATATATTGCATCTCTCCACTAATTGAAGCACCAAATAGTTACAGATCTTAATAATTTATACTGTCAATAAATTTTGATTTGGGGAAAATAATCCGGCTCCATTTCTATCTTTTCTGCGCAAATGACACAGGGAAAAATGTTTTACGAATAATTAAATTTTACTTTACGTAGGTTTGGGATCACTCCATTCAATATTTTATTAATTAAAAATAACCGACAAAAATGCATCCTTTCAGCTTATTTCGAGATACAGTGGCGGAAGAAGAAAAAAATCGAATCAACTGCATTATTCTGTCGTCGTTCATAGCATTTTAAAACAAATGGTACCATTTTACAAGAAATAACGTATTCTAAAGGATTTTATGATTAAAAATTTCATAAGGGGGTCATTTACATATTTAAAATTGCACTAGCTTCAAAATTTTCAATAGCAACATCCATTTTTGATGATATAAATAAATTCCTCATCACAAAATATTCAAAGATGTCAATTTTTTTTAATATACCATTAATAGATCAGAAGATATATGGCATTTTGTATTCTAGATAGAAAAGAGGCTGTCTCCATATTTAGATAGTGAAACACGCTGCTTGCGTTTAAATGTCGGTGGTAGAATTTAAAATTATTTCGCACTTTAAACGCCATCTTAAAAGTAAGGATGTACAATAGATAAATACTAGATGCGTTACAAAATTCTGCAAAACTGAAATTTTCTCCAAAATATATGATTTTGAACTGCAAAACTTATGATATCCAAGAGCACTAGAAGTTTTGCATCATTATATATATATTATAACTATTTTCCCATATTATCTTGTGAACACGATAACTTGAGAATTTCGGTTAGATTTTAATCGGAGAGGAATATGGTGTAAGGACGGTTAAAATCTCGGTCGAGTTCGTAGATGGGCTATACAGCTCAAAGGGGGTGGAAATGGTGGGGTGAAATTTTCATTTCTTCATAACTCTATTACGCTTGAAGATAGAAAGAAAATTCAGTTAACTGAATTATCTCCTTACAATAACGCACAACTTTTATATTGAAAGTTTTTTTTAATAGCTACAATTGCTTAGAAGTTATTCGCTAAAAAGCGAATCTTTCTCATTTCTCAGGAAAAAAGAAATCTACCTTCACCGACCTTGTCGACGGGCATTTTTTTTTTTATATCTCCACCTAAAAGAAAAGGGCAAATTGGCGATTTTTTAAAGACAAAATTCATATCAAATAACAATTCCCTGAAAAGTAATGTTATAGAAAATTTAATGTAAACTTCAAAATTTCTCATATAAGCTGAAATTTTGCATGGACTTATCAAATGGCTTTCTGCAGCGATTACTGTTAAAATTTGGAAGTGTTGCCACTCAAAATTATTCAGCATCAAATTTGACAAATATTTCGTTTGTTCAAAATTATTTTAAAATCAAAAGTATGAGTGCAGAATGTGTATAATACTTTATGCTATTACATCGAAAAACGTCTAGGTCAATAACTATATTATTTCTCAAGATATCAATAAAAATTCAAAATTTTATTTTTACAATAGAGAATGAAAATTTTATTTGCTTAAAATTTCGAAACAAATATAATGAGGAAACTCGGTATCCGAGTATAATTTTTGATGAAGTTTTGAAATCCAGTGATAAAAATGGGTGTTGTCATTGAAAATTTTAAAGTTAGTGTAATTATAAATATGTAGACAATCCCTTATGAAATTTTTAGATATGGAATCATTTAGTAGACGTTATTTCCTGAAAAGTGGTACCTTTTGCTTTAATATACGATGAACCAGTGGCGAATCTAGGATTCCGGTCTGAGGGGGGGGCTGAGGTCACAAAAACTTTGTATCGTCGTGATGAATGTCAAACTTCAAGGCTAAAGTAAACCAAAACTCTTTAACTTTACAGACTTTATTCACCTGACAATAAGAATCATAAAGAACAATACCATGCTTTCGATAATTTAATAAAAATTACAATGAAATAACTAGCCAAAAAAATGTCTTCGACCGCGTCGATGCTACAAGTACAAGTGGAATGACTACAAAAGTAGCAAAATTTTCGAGCCTTTCAAGCCAGAAAGTAATGCTGAAACGTTTTTATTATTTTTTTAAAGAGAGAAATTAAGAAAAAACAGTTGTAATGATGTTGAATTAAATCAGGAATTCTGGCTTGGCTCGAGGGGAGGGGCTGTAGCCCGATAGCCCCCTACCCCTGGAATCGCCACTGCGATGAACAATGGCAGAATAATGCTAGGTGGTTCGTTTTTTTCCACGACTATACATTAAAACAAACACAGTAGATAAAATATGCAAAAATCTATCCTTCAGATAGCAGATATGGGCCAAACCATTTTGAATAAAAGGGAATGGAAAGTTTTCTTTTGTAATGAGACGAGATGACTCATGCTTGGGATATTCATATCAATATATGTGGTATATGTCTCCTAATGTATATCCATTATAAACTAATATATATTCCAGTCCACTTGAGTTGAAATTATTTTTTGGTCGTCCAGCTGGCTTTACATTCAGATTATCATTTGCATTGAAATTATTATTTAGTTTCGAATAATTTAGCCAGTTCTAGTATGTTTTTAAAAATATAACCAACTCTTATATATGTAGGAAATGTATTTTTTCCCGTCTAGCGTAAAAGCGTAAGTTTAATTCCTTCATAATAATATTTTTTCACTTTCCGTACAAGCTCCTTTGAATAATTGTTGTGTCAGCGGAAAGATATTGTTACAAACATGGAAAGTCGCTTCCCAGCAATGGGAGTCTTATGGTTGGGAAGAGAGTTTTACAAGGTTAAGCATGGACTGACCTCAGCGACAGTTATGGCACCCTGACCTTGGCGACCATTTTGGCGATTTGGCGACAAATAGATGATTCCCGAAAATGCAACCCTTTTCTCGATATTTCTACTAGGAAAGGGAATACACGAGAAAACACCATGTGACGTCACGGCCTGTCGGAGAGAATATTTAAGGACGGCATTTAGATCAGAGGAGCGTCTTGATCGACTGGGATCGCCTTGGAGCACGAATGTCTTTGGAGTTCTACCCGCAGTGCGAGCTGAGCGCTATTGAAGGTGCAGTTATGGTCTACTAGTTATTTGCTGACTGTTTGTGTTGTTAGATAACAAAGTGCTGAACTGTTATTACCTGCGAATTATTGTCTGTTTACATTGGTAATCTGTGCAAGAACTCTTGTTTCCTGTACCTGTGCTACGTGTTTTTCCTACATATTTGTAAATAAATCTTCATTCTCCCTTATCCTGCGTGTTGGACTGTTTACATCATACACCTACAGTAAGACATTTGGCAACAATATCGAGACATAACGAACACGCGCTCTCTCCGTGCTAATCGGGTGATGCGTAGGTGTTTCTCCGTTAAAAACCGAGTGTAATGTTTGAATCCGGAGAGATGGCTTATTGAAATCAAGAAGAACGGTCATGCGGTAGATTGGTGAGCGTAACGAGCTAAGGGGGTATCTTCCCTGCTAGCACGGCGGCGATGGGCGATGGCTGCTAACTAACCTTTTAAACGTGGTGTAAGTTGATATTTAACTAAGTAACTAACAAACCCTAAATCTCTCTTGTCTAATATGTAAACAATTCATATTTGTAAATACCTTTCTCATATTATGTTTTATAAATAAATAATTTAGTTTTAACAACTGTTTTCCCTCCTTTATCTTTGGTGCATTTTCCCCTAGAGTGCCCCTGATCTGAATATTTTTCTACATATAATGGCAAGTATTCCATCTGCTATTTAATCCATTTATAAATCATTAAAAAGCAGATGGAATTACTTAATACATTCAATATCAGTTTAGAAAAGTGGAGAATGTTTAATATACTTTTATGATAGTACAAAAGAACATTTTCTGGGGTTTTAGGAGGGAAATTTCATGTCCTTGTTGTCATTTTGGAATGCTTCTTATGAATGCCGTCTCTGCACAATCACAATACTATTAGATAAAGTGTCCATATATTAAAGAATTGCAGATTGGCGCAATTAAAACTTGATAGTAACTAACTCTTTCTGGATTATCAGAAAGTCAAAATTTTAGTGGGTCAATGCCAGTAAATTTGTTTCAAGTCGATGGAATTTATATTTTATCTAAAGTCAACATATAAAAGTTTCGTTGATAATTTTCGTAATTCGTAGTTGCTTTGTATTGGACACTACATGTTAGAAGGAAACCAAATTTATTGCTCTCATATTGGAATGATAAGATGATTCGGCAAGCAGTGTTCAGGTATAAAAATAATTAGCAAAATTTTAATTTCCCCCTTTTATTGTCTTTGTTCTTGAATGACTACGGGTTATTGTGTTCTTTAAGAGACCTATACTAATTTCTTTTATTGTTCTATTCTATGGTACTATTTTTTGCTATATTTTTATTATGAATACTCGTCCCTGCATGCTAGCTACAACTATTTTTATATGTTTTTCTTATACTCTCTACTGTTATTTTTCTAGCATCATTTCCTTTCATTATTATTTTGTTTGGTTATTAATCAAGAATATGTGTGTAGGAGATTAATTGTCAAATTCAGAACTTTCGCAACTGCGATTGCTTAATTTATCATAGATTTTATGAAGCAGTGTATGCACCTTATATTGAAAAGGATGCACTTTGAATGTCGACTATGCTGGCGTTCTTCGGAACTGTTAAAGTACGAAATTTGTATACCCATAAGATCTGGTCAAACTACCAATTATTATTACAGTTTTCATAAATATTTAACCATTAATGTTCTACATTTTAATAAAAATGATCCAAAACACAATTTTGAGATTAAAATATTAACTAAGTACTTATACAAAAAAGATCCACAAGTTACAAGCAAATCCGCATGTGAAGTGATCGAATAACTGCAGTGCCTAGTCAATTGTTCAGCAGATTAAATAAACTCTTTTCGGAAATAAATTAAATACTGATAAAGGAAACTTACCTATATAATAATTAGGGACTGGCTTGCAATAAATATCAGCTTTTATCATAATTAAAAAAAATCTCCAATGGCGAGCTTGACTTTTGTGGTGCTAAATTCACAAAAATATGCACTGTGCTACGAAATGAAACACTGTGTTTTTACTTTCTCTCCAGTCAGGGTCACAGCGAAACTGCATTTGCTTTGTGGTTAACCTACTGAATTTACTCAATGCAATAAGCTTTAATTATATGTCTTTCATCCTCACTGGCTGGAAATTTTTTCTTGTTGACACATAGAAACATTTCCAACATCAGATAGATAATACATGGTTATTAAAAGCAATTGCATACACTAAAACATGAAGAACCATGAGTTTCCTTGTAATCAACAATAAGAAGAAAATCTTCGAAATTAATGTTCCGTTTGAATACGTAATAGTTGCCAATTGTGATTTCTCTTGGTCACATGTGCAACATCTGTGAGGCAGTCCTTTTCACACCAGACTATGAGAAGCATGTTCTCAGCGTTCAGCATGTGTGTTCGATACACGTGGCCATCCAGATATTTCGAAATAACTTATGTTTTCAAATCATCGGGATATGTCGTAGCCCCTGGTTTAAAGCCTTTTTACAGTGCAACAGAGAATGAACTAAGGTACGTGTCGAGAATACAACAAATGTTACCCGTGTGACTAACGCATATATCAGTAATCACGTACACAAATAAAACTTTAAGCTTCCTTTTGAATTGCGTTCACACCTTTTCTTCCTATCCTTGAATAACTTTTTATATAACTCTGAATAACTCTATATAGATTCTAAAATGTGGTTGCCAAAGGCATGCCTACAAGCCTTAAAACATCCACAATTACTAATAATTCCAAGCCTAATATTGTGAAAAAAATACGATTAGTTATATTTACTGAAATTAAGATTCATGATTTTTATCAATAAGACATATCAGAATGCATTAAATATAAGCAATGCTTATTATTTGGAATATAATTTGACATAATAGACTACTCAAGAGAAAATTTTTGTTAAAAAAGAAGACGAAGCAAATAGTTAAATATATAATTTTATTACAGAAATGAAAGACGCATATTAACATAAGATCCATATTCATAGACTGATTGCCAGAATAAAGTAAACAAGACTTATCATGGCCCTTCACATTTTGCATAAAACACAATATACGGACAGCCCAAAAAGAAGCATACACAATTCTAATATGTATCACATAAACAATGAATAAAATAAAACAAAATGTCAAAATTAATTAAAATATTTATTACAATCTGAATGAAAATAATCATTACTTTAAATTATGAATTCACCGAAAGTCAATCCTGGCGGAATTCTGGTGAGCACATGGATACAACGGTAAAAAAGAGCATAAAATTTCCTCTAGTCTCACTCCATTTTGAAGAGATAAATTAAATATAATAATTATAACTCAGGAATAACTATAAACGGTGAGTAGACTGCAGCCATTAAGACACAAAAATAGTAAATGATATAAAAAGTGACGTTTACCATTCCATCTGTCGATATTATCAGCACAAACTAGAACAATAACTTTATTCGGTTCGAAGATTTCTGATAACTTATAAGAATTTATATTCGTATTAATTAATTTTAGATTTCATTGTATGTTATAATCTCCAAATAAATTAATAGGAAATAAAAATCATGCAGTTTATGGAAAACGAATAACGTTTGGAGATATTCTTGTAAGACAATTTAGAACTGATAACCGATGCATAAGAAATTTAACTTTAAAAACCCTGTGAATCCAGTTAAGGATTACAATAATATATTAACTAGAATTATTTTACTAAATAAGCAATAAATATAACAAAGATGAATAAGAATATACAATAGCTTTAATTATGCTATAAAATGCCAAAAATAAAAAAAATGCCCATTTTCTAGAAAATCTTCAGTGTACTGTTTCATTACATCTTTAAGTTCTACTATTCATCTTTACCCTTTTTGTTAAATGACCTGCGCAGAGCAAAGCATAAACTACAGTTTTGTCTTAGAAATTTTAATCGCACCTATTCCAAGAGTAAATTTATGAGAGCTGTTCCATTTAAAAAGGATTTTCTTTACGATACAAAGCCATACTAAATAAATTCCATAATTAAAACACATCATTTTTAGAATATAAAGAATCATTTAACTACTATTCGTATATCTGTTAAGAACATGTGAATCTTAAACTTTCATAAGTTTTACTTCATACACTGCTGTGGACGAAGTGTGTGTGCTAAGGACGAAGTGGTGAAATTCTCTCAACAGAAAAACCTGCAGGCGGAACAGACCAACTGATCAATCAGGGGAACGATAGGGGTCAGGTACAATAGGCCATGTGATGGGGGAGAGTCAGATGGGTAATAAAGAATGCTGGCGTCGCACACTCAAGATCTACCCCGAAAGGTATTGCATGTCGTTCATCGGTTTGAACGACATCAAATTGTTGTCTTACAAGGAGAGAGGGCATGACTTGGGAAATTCAATTCGGGATGAAACTTGGCATATTAGTAGCATACCATTAGGGTGTTCACCCATTAACCTAAAAAAGTGCAATGACCAGCCAATTCGGAGGAACTGGCCCTCAAACTTCCGGCACAACTTATATACCAGTAACTCTTAATCTAAAAAAGTGCAATGACCAGCCAATTCGGAGGAAATGGCCCTCAAACTTCGGGCACAACTTATATACCAGTAACTTTTCACAAGAATCAGCGCTTAGATAGCTTAGATGTCAGTGTGCCCGCCTAGCATTTGCTAGGTCCGCAGTTCAGTCCTGGTTGCGGAATTTTTTTTTTCAAAATTATTCCATATTAAATTAAAAGTTTAAAAAAATATTTTAAAATAAAACTTTAATTATTTTTATGCAGAAAATAACTTTATTTATATGATATTTGAATTACAAATAAAATAATAAAAAAAATAATATATAAACACTTAAATAATTATAAATACATCTTTAATGGTGATAAATATTAACTATAATTAAAATTATCATTCTAAATTCATTGAAAGTTTTAAATAATTGGGTTTTTATATTCACAAATTCTTCGTTCTTATTTTATCTTGGGAACAGTAGAGAGCAGATGTTAATATATTGAATACATATGCAGATGGTCCAATATTTTAATGATGGAATAAAAATAGCAGAGAGCAGCTGTTAATCTATTAAATGCGTAGACAGATGGTCGGACATTTCAATGATTGAAAAGGGACCCATGGGTAAATGTTTTTACTGATTTTCGTATGAAATTCGTTTAATGAATTTATAAAATTTATGAGTGATGAAGAAGACTACAAAATATCTTTCATTGATGTGGGTAATTGTAGTTGTTATTTATTATCTTTAAAGTTATATTTATCATTTTTTTAGTACTTATAAAGCAAATTTACCAATAATTCAATTATCATATGAATAAATAGTAATTTTATGTATATAAAAAAGTAATATTTTAATTAAAAATATTTAAAGATTTCATTTAATTTGTAATAACTTTGATAAACTTAAAAAAAAAACTGTCAATCTTTCTAATGCAAGATAGATAATTTTTAATGTGAACGAAGACACAGATCCAAAGGAAGCTCTTGTGAATAATAGTCATTTATCAATTGAGCAAGGTGTCAAAATATTTTTTGTTTCCAATGTTTTAATGCTAATTATTATTCTGGTTTTTGTATATAATTTAATGTAGAAATATACAGTTACTAGTACAAAATGGGAGATAAAATGAAAATTAATTAACAAATGTAGAATAAACTTCTAAAATTTATGAAGGATAATGCCTAAACAAAAATGTTTTATGATGCGAGTCATTATAGTTAATATTTATCACCATTAAAAAAGCATTTATAATTATTTTACTGTTTATATATTATTTTTATTATTATTTTATCTGTAATTCAAGTATCATATAAATAAAGTTATTTTCTGCATAAAAATACTTAAAATTTTATTTTAAAATATTTTTTAAAACTTTTAATTTAATTTGAAATAATTTTGAATAAAAAAAATCCGCAGCCAGGACCGAACTGCGGACCTAGCGAAAGCTAGGCGGGCACACTGACATCTAAGCTATCTAAGCACTGATTGCTTCAGAAGAGTTACTGGTACATAAGTTGTGCCTGAAGTTTGAGGCACACCCTAATGGTATGCTACTAATATGCCAAGTTTCATCCCGAATTGAATTTCCCAAGTCGTGCCCTCTCCTTGTCAGGACGATATGTCTGGATAAAGGCATTACTTTAGATAATACCTCGATGACTTTATCCAAGGTCCAATAATTGAGAAGTTGGAAGGAGTTAGAAGTTTGGTTGAGAAATTCGGATCGCTCACAGCATCGTGTCGCGAATTTGGCGAGAATTTCAATCGACAGAACAGCTGTCCAAGGGTTTAGTAGAGTTTGTTTCCAAGCGAAAATATTCAGCACATCGATTGGACCGCAAAGTATCCAGACTTAAATTCAATTGAAGATATAAGGGACATTCTCCGAAGAGACTTAGCATCAGGTCACCAGCCTTCAGCAACGATTGGCGCAACAAGAGGAATTGGGCACAAAGCCTCAAAATCTCGTCCTCAGAATGAACAGACGATGAAAATCCTAAAACATAGTCAGGGGTGATCAAATTCAAAACTAAGGTCTAGATTTTTCTCGCCAGCCGCTTGCCACATGGAAGTTTTTATCTTCTGCCCAGTTACGCTTGAAGCTAACTTTTCAATACAGTTCTTTGGATTCCGTTTCTGGAAAGTTAACTTCGACTTACCTATATTCTAACACTTTGAGGATCTTATGGTATGATTTGTGTCTTTTTGGAATAATTCTGCACGAGATTAAATTAGAAAAACTGCCTTGACCTTATTTATGGCACACTAGTGTATTAAAGAATTCATATGACGCCACAGAAGAAAACTCTACCACTAGAATAGACAGACAAACAGGAGTTAAATGGTAGCCCATTTTCTTACAGCATTCGGCAGCGACTCGCAAATGCTTGTTGATTTATTAATAAACTAGATTATTATGAAATATTTTTAATAATAAACTAGTTTCCTCTGAAAATAAATAATAATCCCATAGATATCCATTTAGACGTTCCATAGAAAACAATTATAATTTAAATAATTAAAATAGACTACCATATCTAAAACATTTTCTCAGTCCACAACTTTATTTAACATTCAAATCCTACAAAATTTCCTTTCATGATAATCATTAACCCTTAAAGCTCTCTTATTAAAGAAATGCTTTAACCCTCTTGATTGCGTATTTTTTAAAAATCAGTATTTAGATTCAACGTTTGCAAGCGTGATGAAATACCGTTGAACCAAACAATTTGTTATTCATATTGAAAGCATTATTAGTATAATATGATCCAACGCTATAAAAGTACTAAGAAAACACATTAGGTTGTGAAAACTGCCAGACACAGCACAAAATACATTTTCTTCCAATACACGGAAATCGCGGGATATGCAGTCAGAGGATTGATACAATAAAGTGCATGATTTAAATCTCATCATAGAATCCTGGCTTGAAAACGCTTTAATACTAGATTTTAAAAAAAACAATTACGTAATATGCATATACCAACGTATTATATTACTTGAAGTGAAATGAATCAACGGTAGTAGAATGATGGAACCTGTCAAGTGACTCAAGTAATTTGTAGGGATATAACACATAGCGATTTGGGCAAATACCAAATTTTTAAAAACATTTCACTTTTGATTGTAAATGAGATATTTTTCAAATTTTAAATGAAATAAATTAAGATTATATAAAATTGAGCTTTTATTATTTGTATATTTTTTAAAAAATGTTAATGCCTTTATATATATTTCTATTATTTTAAATACCTTAATTCCAATAATAAAAAACTCTCTTCATTTTGGGATTGCTTCAAAGAAATAAAAGCAGAACATGACAATGACAAACACAGAAGAGAATTGAACAGATAAATTAAAATTACTAGAAGTAAATTCCTATTTTCATTAAAAAAAAAAAAATTGTAATAGGTATGATGGAGTTTCCACTTAATTCATGGAACAAAAATACGAAAAAATTGCCTAGGTTAGCTTAATTACACAGTCACATGCGAACGTATTCTGTTTCGTATGCATACATAAATGTTTTTTTTAAAATTCGATTTATAAGAAATATTTTACTACAATGGCCACACGCAAACGATTTCTCCTTCGTATCGCCCGTAAAAGCATTTTTAAATTCGTCTGGAGGGAAAAATCAAATGCATACGAAAACGCGGCAAAATAAAAAAAAAATACAAATATCGCATGCATACGACTTCTCTGTTGTATGAGTGACCAGATGCTTCTTTAAAGCTGTTGAATAAAAAAATACTTTACAACAAAAATCACATGAAAATTATTTATCTTTGGTATGTGTCAACAGATGTGCCTTTATAGCATTTGAACAAGAAAATGTTTTGCTACAAAAATCACAAGCAAATGGTTTCTCTTTCGTATGAATCAGTAAATGTCTTTTTAAATGCGGCTTCAGAGAAAATGCTTTATTACATATGTCACATGTGAAGAGTTTCTCTTTCGTATGAGTCATTAAATGACTTTCTAAATTGGACTTCTGAGAAAATGCTTTATTACACAGTTCACATATAAACGGTTTCTCTTTCGTGTGAGTACGTAAGTGCATTTTTAAATTCGACTTATGAGAAAATGCTTTATTACACATGTCACATGCAAACGGTTTCTGATCCGTATGAAAACGTAAATGCATTTTTAAACTCGATTTTTGGGAAAATGCTTTATTACACACATCGCATGCAAAAGGTTTCTCTTTCGTATGTGTTCGTAAATGTATATTTAAATAATCCCGGCGAGAAAACGCTTTATTACAAATATCGCATGAATACAGTTTCTCTTTCGTGTGTGTCCGTAAATGAGACTTTAAATGTGAATTACAAGAAAAAGCTCTATTACACAGGTCACATGCAAACGGTTTTTCTTTCGTATGTGTTCGTAAATGTAC
>BGPR01026087.1:0-21549 GCA_013235015.1 Araneus ventricosus | reverse complement strand
AAGGAAAATAACAATTTTCTATTTATGATCAGGTGAAGAGAAACTGAAATAAACCTCAAATTTGCCACGTCTCCATCATAATCTCATCAAGATGGTTAAAATCGATTGTAAAATTTCACACACAGAAGACTAAAAAGGAGAAAATAATTATTTAAATAAAATAAAAATTTTAATATACCACGTTTTCAAAACGGACTAAAAAGTAAAAAACAATTTCTTCTAGCCCCATACAGATTTAAAGCGAAAAACATGGGTGCGTGCAATATATAATAGTAAGGAGTGTAGGGAGTAGCTGTCGTTGAGAAAACTCACACAACATTTCATATCATTGCCATTGCAATAAAATTGTTAGTGACTGAAATAAACTACTTATGCATCAATTATCTATTGCAGTGGTCCCCAACCCCTGGGCCGCGGACCGGCACCGGTCCGTGGATCAAATGGTACCGAGCCGCCCAAGGAACATTAAATATTTCCATTTTTATAAGCTTTTATTCAACTTGACTGTCTTCCTTCAAATCTCGTGATCGATTTCTTACCCCAGATGGAACCGTTTCGTTGCAAAGAAACAAGCTCAGGGTTCTCATTGATTTAGCGTTCTAATGAGTTAAAATGTTAAATCACTTTATATTCATTTGTTGGTGTAACTGTATTTTATTTTGAATGTTTAAATATTTATTAAAAAACCAATTATTAAAAACATTTTTTTAATGTTTAAATACAATTAAATTAAAATTATTAAAACAAAACAATCTAAAATATAAACAATCAACGTCTCCCCCCTCAGCGGGCCGCGGTAAAATTATCAAACGTTGACCGGTCCACAGCAATATTAAGGTTGGGGAGTACTGATCTATTGCATGCGCCCCACGTTTTTCGTTTTAAATCTGTGTGGGGTTATAAATCTGTATGGGGCTAGAAGAAATTTTTTACTTTTTAGTCTGTTTTAAAAACGTGGTATATTAAAATTTTTATTTTATTTAAATAATTATTTTAAAATGTGAGGCACCAAATACTACTCAGTAGCGGAGATGAGCATGCTCACAAAAATTTATTTTTAATGGCTTTTTAAGTGCAATGCAGTTATATGTATATAATTTTGATGAACATGAAGGAATGCAAAAGCAGTAAAAGCTGCAAATTTTAAAGCAGATGAGGGTTAACTCAACACTGGGAGTTATGCAGGACCATTTAATTTAAGTAACTTTTAATGATTCTTGGCATCAGCTTAGTGCTTAAGTAACTTAGTGCAGTTTAAAAAATAAGTGTACCGTAACCTAGACCTTAACATAAAATTTTTCCTTTATATCTTCTTGTAATTTTTCAAGTCTGGCATTTTATATTATTTACACATTCAAACGGTGCCTCATTAAAAGAATAAGACTATCGCTGCTACTGCCATTCTATATACACGTTAGTTATAAATGTAAGATCCTTTCCCCTTCCCCAAGAATATTAAACCATTTAAAAAAGAGGAAATCTAGTGAAACGAATCAATGAGGCTACTTTTAATGATGCACTTTTCCTACATATGCATAAATTCCAGTGAAAATGAAGTTAATACAAGATTTGCAGAAATGCTGTTTCAAACATAACAGTTAGATGCATTTTAATTTCATCGAGAAAACTCGGATGTGGCTCTCTGAATAACTGGCAACTTATGCAAGCAGTAATAATATTTTGAATGCTGATTCTGTGTCTCTTTGCTGCTGAAATATTTGCTTACAATTTTGTGTCAATATTTGTAAGTCATCTCTTGTTCTCGTCATAAATAATGTTGTCTTTTTCCTTTTCCCAGGCAGCAATCTTCTTCGAAATGGTTTTCCTGCAAATCGAAGAATCCATGAAAGATTTTATAAAAAAAAGTTACATGTGAACCATTCCTTTAAAATGTGAAGTACTCATTTAATGCATATACACTGTTATTCATAATTATTAGAATGGACGGTTAAAATTTCATCTTTTGTTCAAAGAAGTTTTAAAAACTTGATAGTTTAATTTTGTGTTATGATGTTCTAGTGCTTAATTTCATCCACTACAAAAGCATATAAGTTTTAGTTATTTCTTAAAATACAACTATTTTTCAGAAAACAGCATTGCTACTTTACCTGCTCCTAATTATTCGAATGGCCGATGACAAAGGTTAGATTTAAGTAAGTATAAATTGGATTTGCTTTTATTTTGGTTTGTGAAGCAGTCAAGCCAACAGTACTGCCCAAGAATATACAGATTTCCATTGATCTCTGCCACCACATCATTGATGATGATGTGAATTTTACCTGGCACAAAATCTTTTTCTAGGATAAACTGTGCTGAAACTAGGTCAAAAGATATGAAGATCAAAAAAAGAAAACCCAGGGAAAAAGCAAAAATTTCCAAAGTCATGTATGTACTGTTTGTGTAAGTATGAGATGACAGGATCCATTGAAATCAATTGCAAGGAAAGACTATGATTGTAAGATAGGCACAGAAAATTAATGCATCGTCAAGAGAGATTGTGGAAGACTTGAAATTGAATGTCAGCTCTTACAATTGGCCTTAGAATAAAGAACTCTGGGGTTATAGAAGTTATTGCATAAAATTATTCAACTTGGAATTTTATTTTCAGCAACCATTTTGACTACAAATCTGGACCTTTAGGACCTATTTTCTGATAATAACCGAAAGATATTTTTATACCCCCATATAATTCAAAAAAAGTATCTTTTTTAATGATACCAATTTTACAGTCATGCAATTTGTTTGCTGAATATTGAAAATTTTTAAAAGATATTTTTTATGTCTAATTTACAACCAATTTTTCATTGTTGCAATGAAATTTAAACTGTTTTCATTGCTTTGAAAGTTAAGGAATGAAGAAACTGTTTATTTTTTTGTATCCTTAAGCAATGTCAAAATGAATGTTTACAATCATACTTTCAAATTAGTTTTCAAATCTGTTCAAGTCCTCAGATATTAAGCAATATATACTCTATATGCTGAAAGAATATACTTGCTATTCTCTAAATTTTTCAAACCAGCTAACATGCTGTTAGGCATATTCATAATAGAAGTAAAATGTGCCATGCCATTTTAACGTTGGAATCAATTCCTCATTTTACATGAGGAGTAAGAAAGTAAAGTGACAACATTACTAAAACAACACGCAGATGACACAGGCAGTTATATTTTTCATCCTGAGTCTTGACTCTTTTAGGGAAGGCTACGTATATTATAAACAGAATAGGTGTAAGGATACTATAATAAAATGGCCTTAATGCCTATCACAACTTGAAGTTTGAAATTATTTTGATGAGAGAACAATGAATTTTAGGTTATGCATAAAAGATTTAATTGAAATTAAACAACCATTAATCCCAGCAAACCAGCTGGTCGTCAAAGGCTGCTAATCTCCAATAATAATAAAGGAGACTGTGTGTTGGTACTCTACAATTCAGACCACTGGACCAGAGCTCTATTAAATTTAGCACAAAGAAATTTTGGAGGCGAGAATGTACACCTCAGATCTACTTTTTTTGAAACTTTAATTTTTAATTAATTATAATTCTAATTAAACAAAATATTGGCATTTTTCCTTGATAATTTCTGAAAATATTATAGCACAAAAATTATTTTTACACCATCTAAAAATTAAAAAAATGACCGTATCTATTTTTTAATTTCAATACACTAGAGGGCTCTGCCCTTGTACACTAAAGCTCAGCAACCCCCAGAAGGATTGTGTGGGAATATTTCAAACCTTCTATCCATCCTTACCAAGTCCAGAGGTATTAAAGACAATATCTGCATGTAAAAAAGAAAGTTGAACATCAGCACCGGCAATATCTTGGCTTGGCTATTAAAATTAATGAGTGCAAGTTGTGACTATACCATAGATGTGGACCTGAACCAGTTAAATATGGCATTGCGAGTCAAACATCCTCTAGTTGTAATGAAACAGAAATTTAAAAAATGGGCAGCCTTTTCCTCATAAAATGACCATGGTTTCCAATTATAACCATTATGCAGCTTTAAAATGGGAAATAAATAATCGTAATTGGAAAATAAATTTCAGCTTCAATCCTTGACCACCTTCCAGTGTTTATTACAGTACTTTAACCCTTTGTGGCGCTGTGTGCCAGCTGATGGCACACCTAATTTCACTCACTTCTCAACTGATAAATTCAACTATAAATGGAAAATAATAGGTTTAGGATAGGGCTAATAGTACTCCTTTTAGAATTTATATAGCAGCCTCATGAAATTTCGTTTTGGAATAGGAATCATTACAGATAAAGTTTGGGAAAATTCCTTACCTCAGAGACAAGAAATTTTTTTTAGTTCTGAACATCTACAATTCTAGCAAATTAACTCGGAAATTTTCCTACAATAGTCTTGGAAGTTCTAATATATGATTTTCTGTAAGATTCAACAATATTTTTTGAGTGTATCAAGGTGGCTGCATCTAAGGGGGTTCTCATATGAGGGGGTGACCCCATAGAAAGACGATTCCCCTCGGCATGAAGTTTTTTTTTTTTTTTTTTTTTGAAGCTTTTTTTGTAAATTCTATGTCTCGACAATAAACTAAACCCATTCATAATGCTTTTGCATCATATTTCAAAAAATTAAATGCCTTGCACCGCAAAGGGTTCAACTTCAATGTTTGATTACATAATATATAATAATCATTTATTTAATTTTGTTCTACCTTCTTTAAAGCTTAATCATCTAAACATCAGCTACACATATTTTTGTACTATTCATTATATATCTTAATTTCTAATGTTAAAATTTGTTATGCACTTACTAGTTAATAGACATGATGGGATTCTGGTAAAACTTGCAGCGTCAGCCTTAAAATGCACCACAGAAGCCAAACAAGCCGACTTTTGAGGTCCTTTGAACATAATGACGATCCACAAGATATTCAGTAGGATAGTCATAGGATGTAATTGTATGCCATTCCTGCATAAGAAAGGGGATAGATATGCATGGATTAAATGTAGTAAATATTGAATTACTTTAATTTTAGTTAACTTGTCAGAGACTGCAAATTAGGGAAAGAAATCCCTTCAGTTGACAATTTTTTTAATCTAGACTGGATTTAATTACAGATTTTAACTGTGTTACAGCTTTTTTTCCCTTCTTTTATCTCCAGTGAAATACTTATTTATATTTTTAGTGGTAATGAGCTACATTATTTTCAAAATTATAGCATAAACAAAATGCAACAAGGATTTTATAAATGAATAATCTATAGAATACTAGTCTGATAGAATTTAAAACAATAATACCTGATTCGATCTAGAAAAGTGAGCCTATCTACTTTATAGCTTTATAGTTTCACAAGAAAGCAGAAATTTAATTTCATGTTTTTCATCAATAATCGGTTTTTATGCCTTTTTATTTGAAAAAGGATTAATCTCATTTCATTTTAAAGCTGAATTTGAACCAAATTACAAGACTAAGTTACGAGAGATTCTACTTTAACTCTTAATAGCAGATGTTTGACTTGCAACCACTTTAAACATACCAGAGCCACAATTATGGTTCAGTTTAGATATTAAAATATCCCATTTTGCAGCAATATCAGGGATATTTAGGTTTGGTTTGATTAAGGGTTTTATGGGCATTTATAGGTTAAGGTAGCTGATTTATAGGCTCATGGATATTTAGGAATGAACCACATAATTTTTAGCTGTGGTCAGATGACAAGGATGACACCTGAGCCGGCACCACCTCTCCAAATGCCATGGCAGTGAGAGGGCCTTTGGCATTCACTAAGACCAATTTTGTACATGGAAAGCCAAGACCTTAACAGGCCTCTTCAAATGTATGGTAATTCTTTAGAATACTGAAGAACTGGATATGGAATTCTCAGATTACTAAATAGATTCAGCCGCAGATCAGCCAGTGAAATTTGTTCTTTTAGTGTCAGAAAATGTGATCATCCAGAAATAATTCCATTTTCAAAAATAAACTGTTTGCATTTATGGATCTTTGCACAGATGTGTTCAAGCCACTTCCCCGCATACACATAATTTAAAAAAACATTATTTTCTTATAAATAATTTCAAAATCTCAGAAATAATAATAAAGCAAAAACCCAGTCTTATTTTTCAAAAACTTTTTATTGTTTATAAAATTTAATCAGAGCAATTTTACATTTAGTAACAAAAATAAGAAAACTGATAAATAGTAAAAAAGATTTAAAGATAACAGATAAAAAGTAATAAATTTTGAATAAAATGATGTAACAAACATTCTAAGGATTCTCAACCATTCTACAGTTATATTAACTGGCAAGAGTTACAAGTAGAGGACTAGAAAATAAGGGATTTCTAATATGCCTTAATATCATCACTGCTCTAAAGAAGGTCCATTTTCTTTTTATAACCAAATCGAAGTATCGCCATTTAATGAAGCAGAAGCATAGGCCGCTTTAAATCTTCGAAGATTACTACTTCAAAACTACATCTGTTGTAGCTAATCCCACTAATGACTGGCCAAGTCTATGAATTAATGACTCTTGATAAAGGGAAAGGGTGACATCTTCAGTAGGTCAAAGTGACACTGGAGTATCAAGGTATCAGCAACAGAGGCAAATGTAAAACTTGAGCTCCAGCACATGAGGATAAGCTGCTTTCCAGGAAGACTCAAGGTAGGAAGAACTGGCCACTATTTGTGCTCATCTTGGAGGAAAACCTTTAGCATCCAGCCTGGCTACAGTGAGCAATTTGTTGCTAAAGCATACATTGATCCAACACTTTTTGAATAATACTGATCACATCACAGACTGAGGGCAGGAATCACAACCTTGCATTTGATGAGCCTCAGCCATAGAACACCTTAATTTGCTGGTAGTGATCTGATGGCATTGGTTACAAGACAAACCAGGTTCAAAAAATGATATACTACAGTAAAACCGCGATTACCCGAAACCCGGATTATCCAAAATTGCAAATCTAAAAACCACGTACTGTACAAATAATCATGAAAGCAAGAATTTTTTGCAATGATATCCTAACTTAAGCCTTTACAAGAAGGTCAGAGATTAATTTTAGAATACTAAAATTAATATTAATGAGTATTAACAATATTGACTATGATATGGTTTACCTGTCAAGCGCACTGTACCCAAACTCGCCAGAGTGAATATTGTGCGTGACTTGGGGTTAACTTTATTAGAGAACATAAGAGTAGCCTATAGAGAGAGTTTTTAATTAGTTTTGCATTCAAAACATTTCAGAATTGCACACTGTAATTAGATACAAAATAGTAATTGACATTCATAGCCTAACTGAAAACTTTTTTTTATCCGAAACGAATTCCTTTCCTTTAGTTCAGTTAATCAGACTTGTACTGTATTTTCAGAAGAATTGTACTTTATGATTACAAATGTACAAGTTATACTTAGATATAAAAGAATTTGAAATCAAATTGTATACTTTAGGTATACAAAAAATACTTATTATAAAATTGTGTATGCAACGTTAATTGGAAATATTTACTTACATGAGAATCAATCTTCATAGCATCTTTTAAAAGTTAAAACTACTTTACATTCTACAAGAAAATCTGGAATTCCCTTCTGAGTGCATGCAAAGCTGTAGGTAGATTACATATATTTTGAGTTAAGTATAGATTTTTTTTAATGCTACAAATGTATGTTTTGGATTGCATTTACTGAGATAACATACTCAACCCAATAGCATACCTACTATTCTATCTCATCCAAGCAACTGAAAACTTTTGATACTTTATGGAAAGGAGATTTTAAAAACTTCAATTTCTATTTGCCTTGAAGAAAGTAAGCAAACAGTTCTATATTTTAGATCATAAATGTTAAAACAGTTTTTTGCTTGTGAAATTATTAAGATTTTGATTGAATCTGAATTTCATTTAAACATTTCAGATGATCAAAAGGAAAAATCATCTTATAATCGGTACAAAAAAACTTTTAGTACTTATAATATTAAGTGTAAATTTAATGTATGTAATAAAATGTGAATTTAAAAGCTTTGTCTCTTTTTGTTATGTAACAGCCTTCTTGAATATCAAAATGTTAGTTAACTGTAAAAATTTATAACAAAATGCCATGCACCACTCTGAAAGTCCCAGAATTAATATTGGCATGCTCTCAATATTGTCCTGAACAAAATCTAAATATCCAAATGCTTTAAATGAACCCCATCAGGATACTCGGAATTCTAGTAAAGCATTCTCAACATATTTTGAAAGTGAATTCTGTGCAACCTGGTTGGTAATATGGTCCATGTACAGTATTGCCATGCTGGATGGCTGGGTTCGATTCCCAGATAAGGCTTGGATGATGAGTAAAAGACTTGTTGCCATTAAGGAATGACATCAACCAACCAAGTGCATTGTGCAATCCTGACTTTTCTGAAACAGCTCCAAGTTTCCATCAGTGTCAAGGCATATTTACTACTTCCATCGTGTCTTTGCATCATATCCTGAAAAAAAAGAATCTTTTTTAACAAAATGAAAATCAATTCAAAATATAACAAGTATAGAAACATAAGTCAGGAAAGAGGTAAAATTTTATTTTCACTGTCATATGAAGTGTATATATTAATTACTCCCAAAACATTTTTGGAAATATATTAACATAGATGTAATTCAATATCGTAACAAACTAGGTAGGTGTGTGGACAGTGGCGGACTGGCCAGGTTGCCAGCTTGCCCGATAGCAAGTGGGCCCCCCTTAACATAAGTCAATATGGGCCCCCAGTTTGTGTATGTATAAGATAGAAAGGAAAGAATTCTATTGCTAGCAAATTTCCTGAACATTTTTTTAAGAAAAATAGCGAGTAGTTTTATGTTAAACCACACAAACTTTGGTGAACAAAGCCGGGACACCATACGGTTTTTATTTTTCTTGGAGGCTCCCGGCAAGAAGGCGGGGACAACCCCTCTGTGCAGTGAGGATTTGGTCCTTGCAGGTGGCTAAACAACGCGCTTTTTGTTTCTGTCGTGTCATCAAACTGAGGAACAAGCGAACTCGCCCATCTTCTAAAGTAAAAGAAGAAAATATCTCCGAGGTGCCCACGCTCACCCTCCATAGTATGTTTGCACCAAATTTAGTACCTCTAGGCTCAACAGACAGTCCTGTAGAAGGTCAAAAGGCAGACAAACATCTACACACTTTTATTATTTGTAAGCATTTGCATACAAAAGCATTGATTAGAAACAAAACATAGAAATAAAACTATGGTATATCGTGTCACATTTAATTACATAAAAATTAAATGCAGCAATTCCATACAAAACTCATAATCTCTCTGTTTTCACCTATCTTGTTTGTAATTGATTTAATATAAAATTTTAGTTATATGTATGTAAAGATTAATGCTTGTCTTTTACATAAATCTACATTTTTCCCTCGACCTTGATAATATTTGGCACATGTGCTCTACAAAACAAGATGAGGAAAGTCACTGTCAAAGTCTCTCCAAGTTCATTTAAATTTCATTTAATTAAAAAATTCAGAAAGATTTTGACGTTCATTCAAGATATCTTCCAAAAATATAATTTCACAGGAATAATATTTACACCATTTTAAAAATTCAAAAAATTATCTTCTTAATGATGTGAATTTAAAGACAAATTACTTGTAAAATTACTCCAATTTCAAAATTCCTAATCATTGTCTTTAAAACCATATACGAAAAATTTAACTTGCGGAATTTAAAATCAAATAACTTTAATCATATTTTCTTTATTTTAAACATGAAAATGAAATTAAATCTGCTGAGGAGAAATTTATTCATTTAGATTAAATTATGTCGTATACAACACCCATGAGTTAAGACTTGTTTATAACACTGAATTCTTGGTGTGCATCTTTAAAAATAATATATTTTACCAATTTGTTGCTTTAAAATGAACTCATTTAATTCTGCTTTGTTGGGCGAGCTATTAACTTTTAAATTTTGGATAGGGTGAACCTTGAAGAAAGGAGTCAAAATAAAAACAAAAAAGGCGCATTTCGGGTCCGCGCTGTAGAGTTTTCGTGAAATCGTCGGGATAAAATCATCAAACAAATGTTTCGTATTAATATGTAATTTGATACGAATTCTCTTCAATACAATATTTACACAGAGTAGTATAATGGTTATAGAATAAATAAATCAAAAGCTACCACAGACCTACCCTTGCTACATGCGATAAACTTGTGATTTATCTATTCTGTAACCATTATATTACTCTGTGTAATTATTGTATTAAAGAGATTGATAATTAAATTACATATTAATACGAAACACTTGTTTTATGATTTTATCCCGACGTTTTCACAAAAACTCTAAGGCGCGGACCCGAACTGAGCCTTTCTTATTTTTAACTAGCAGTACCCGCACGGCGTTGCCCGTGGAATCGAGACTTCAACAAATTATAAAAAAAACGCCTACAATGAGACGAAAAAGTTTTGAAAACAAAATCAGAACAAAAGATAGACATTATTGATTTTCCCGCTTATTTTGCTTCGCGATTATGACATTTGAGCTGTAGGAAAACAGTACAGAGTACGTTAATCCAAAACTATATTAAAAAATTGCAACGTGAAAATCATTAATAAACAGCAAGAAGCAATTTAAACAACATGTGTTTCTTTAATAAACTTTAGAAATAAATCAAAAGTATAAAAAATATAAATCAGAACGCGATCCCCCCACCCCACCTAGATTAAAAAATTGTCTATCATGAGCTTGAAGTGTAAGCGAAATTGATCAGAACGTAACAGACAGACGCGCACAAAGAAAAAATAAGCAAAAGGAGAATAAAACCATTTGCCTAAACCTGCTTAAACGGTTTGATAATTCATTCAAACTAAAGCAATAAAAGTAATTCATCATATTCCCGTACCTACCCTCATTCATGGCAGGAAGCCAAATAAAGCCATAGCTCTAATTTTTTCCGCCAGATGGCGCACACTTCGATTGAACGGGATTTCCGTATTCCAATTCCTTCTGAAAAACTTCTTAGACCCCATCAACTAAAAAATTAATTAAAAATCGACTTAAATTGGTATTTTAACCGTTCTTGTTTTAAATGAAGGAGAACCGTTTTATTTATTAGCTCGAAACTTTTCAAAAATATAAGGAAATTAGAACGTGAGATGGAGTCATTTGATTTTGAAATCTTAAAATTTCATTCGAAAACTGACTATTATTTAAAAATTTCTCAAAATTCAGGAAATTACGTTAGACTTTCAAAACAAATGTCATTAAAACGATAATTGTTTGCTCTATTTGATGGTGCATTGATTGTTTTTTTCAATCATTATTTCTAGTGGATCAGCCAAAAATGTGCGAAAAAGCACCCAAACCAACACAAAACATTAAATAAAAAATTTTCTAGATGAAATTTTAAAATTCAGCCTTCGAGGTGCATTGAGTCACCGTTAGGACTACCTGTGTGCCAAATTTCAAGTTTGTAAGTGCGATAGATTCGTCTGGACATCGCACGCAGGCACACACACACGCACACCAACATTGCCTTTTATAAGTATAGATTTAGAGTAGATTTTGATGGCAGCATCTGTTGACAGTATATAAAACTACATTTCGCGTGTGCGCAGTAAAACATTATTTACTACAAATGCTCATATTTCTCGTAATATTCAAATTTTTCAATTCAAATTTTAATACAATGTTTCTTTTACGTATTGTCAAGTATTCTGTAAGTTTCGTACAATTTGAAAGAAAACTCTGCATGTTATAATCAAAAAACATGCTGAGTTTGAAATTTTCAAATTTAATACCGTTTTTTACTTATATTCTGATCAATATTTTTATTGTGTAACTTCGGGCCCTAGTAATACTCCTCAAGCACTTTAAAATGACACCAGAATCAACTTTCTAGCCAAACGCGTTTGCACGCTACATTTATTCATAACCTTACATAAAGCTAATTCATAACAATCACGCGCATGCGCCTACACTGGTACAATGACGTCACAGGCAAAACAAATACTATGCGAGAAACTCGTACAGATATGATCTATCCGCTGTGGTGGCAACCATTCTTCTGCATTATTAGTCACGTAGTTATTAGCGATTCAAATCTGACGGTATTTTGTCACACAAGAAAGTACGACCGACTATCACTGTAACGAGCGGAAAGACGTTTTCACGTCAAAAAATTCTTCATTGAGAGAGTTTTCTTTGTGTAGTAAACATTAAAAGTACCAAATTAAATACAAATGTGTAGAATGCAGACGTGAATAATAAAATTTCTGAATTCCAAGTCTTGCCAGTCTCACCTTTGTCCAAGAAATACATGCTCAAGCTAAGGAAATGCAAGCCTCTGCTGAGAACGCACTGAATGTGATCAAATATTAAAAAATTCAATTAGTTCTTTTCCTTATCAAAGAGACTTGCAAACAACGATTTGCCAAAAATCTGTATTTTCAGATTCTTCACCGCCAAAAGATCAAGGATTATATCTCAATGGTGATAAAAACAATTAATAACTAAAATTAATTACCTGTAATCCTTATTTATTTAAGAGTTAATTGAGCTGACAGTTCTAATTAAATTTGAGGTGGTTTCTTGTAATGACGACCATAATCTTTGTTTTTACTCTTTACCTCAGAAATGTCGTTTTCTGTTATAGTTTGCATCCTAATAGACCTGCATGATTGAAAATATTAAATTAAATTTCTTGAAAAACTTTTGTCTTTAAGGTTTGAATTATTTGTGTGAGAATAATGTAATGATATTAGTGAGATTTTGAATCTAAAGATGATGATATTCATTATAGAGAACTAGAAAACCCTATTTTTTACTCTCTGTTCAAATGGAAGTGTCTATCATTTGATGCAGAATAATTATTAGTAGATTTGCAAAATCACTAGTGAACTCAAAATTTTAGACATTTGCTAATGAAGTGACCAAATAACACACTTCTGCTTTGAATTGTTAATCTTTGTATAAGAAATAATTTTAAAAAATTGAAATGATAAAAAAATTTGTACTTATTTTCAGTTTAGTAAAAAAATTCTCAAAATATACGTATTCTATACAACCACCAAAATCATTTTAATAATAATCATAAACTATATTTCATATTTGTGAATGTATATAATGCGTAATAACTGTAATTAATAATAAATATATAATAGATTTTTACATTAGAAAGATTATATTAAATTATTATAGATAATTATTATTATTTCATAATAATATTAAGTAAGAATAATAGTAAAAATAATATAATAATTTTTATATTATTAATTTATTTATTATAAAATATAAAATTAATAATTATATTAATAATTAATTAATATTAAAAATTACATTTATTCTAATAATTTAAAATATAATATAAAATATTGTAGATGTATAGGCCCTCTTGACCTCAAGGCAACCTAGTTTTCAGATCACAGTCCAACTGTGGTGGGACCTATGTGGACCATAACAAAGTAATACAGCATCAGCATCATGTGCCCTTACACCAAAAGAAAGATTTTAAAAACTATCTGAATTAACAACTTTTCATTTAACATAAAGTTGGAGAAATAAAGATTTCATTTGCAAGGCATTTTAAAACATGTTTATAATCTCCATCCAAGCATAATATATGTATTTTGTTTATTGTGCTTATTCACAGGCACATTACTATGCAGATCCATACAATATTTAAAATCATTAAGTCATCAATTTTCACTTCAATATCATACCAAGTTCATTAATGAAACATCAAAAAATTGTTGTAAACAACAGATTACTATACAGCATCAAACTTCAATAGTTGAAAAATAGGTTTCAATTTCAAAGGAATTTTATTGATGTTAAACATCATTCACCAATCATTTTTCAACTTATATATGCAATTTTTTTGCAAATTGGTCATATTCTACCATATTTATAAATCATGTGATGTATGGATTATGAATTGCAAAGAACAAGCTTTTATTGAACAGCCGCAATGGAATCTGACCTTATCGACAGGGATAATTATCTCCATCCTCAAAGTAAAGAACACACAGCTGCAAAATGAAAAATTTAACTTTCTATCATTCTTTTGTCCAGAATAACAGACTTCAGAAGGAAAGTTTCAATAAAAAGTAACTATTTACTTCGTTAATCTGACCAATTATTATATTGAGTAAGCAAAATTCAATTTAAGCATATACACATGATTAGAAATTTAAATATTATGCCATGCTTGCATTAATTTGAATCAATAGACCAAATACAGCAATATTTAATTTATAAGCATTACATCCAAAGCTCTCCAAATGGAAAGTATAGGAAATTTAATGCAAAACAAAGCAAGAAAATGCATCTTGTAATTGGCTTTATTTTTAAAGGTCTATTAATACTTCACTAGAAGATGCTATTAATTAGAGCTTTGCTAGCACAAATGCTAAAAATATATCAACAGTAATGTATTCCTAGAACTATGAATAATCCCTACAGAATACTACTTTGTTCACATTTAAAAAATTAATCAAGCAATATATACGCTTATTCCTAGATTAACAGTATAGTAGACCTTGAATACATACTAGAACTTGGAATGTGTAAGAATTTATATTTACAGAGTACTTGAATTTAATCAGATAAAAGGCGAATTTGAAAGCGCAAGATTGCGAAACTGTGTTGAACAAGAAGTTTTCTAAGCAATTCAGTAGGGTCAGGTGGGGTAAAGTGGTAATAAAATCCACATTTTTTTAACTTGGGTGGATTATAAATATAAGAATTTGTTAAAATACTTCACATTTTTTTGGTTGTTATTTTACATTACATTATTGAAGAACACATTGCATTAAAATTTGGGGAAAAAAATAATTGATTTAGGCAATTTTACAACACTTTTTTGACATGATCACTTTATGACACAACATGACCACTTTACCCCATGGGGTGGGGTAAAGTGGTCATGAAATTACATTATCATAAAATTACCCCGTGGGGTAATTGAAGTGGCATAAAAACGTATTATAAGATGGCGGAGTTTTTTTTAATATTTAACAAAACTCAGTATAGTTTCAACTTTAAAAGAAAATCAGTTTATTTGATCAAATTATATATTTTTTATTACCTATAACCAAAAGTTGCTCATCAAGAATTGAATCCTCAATTCCAACAACGTTATGATTTTCAGAAATCTCCAAATCTCCTATTTTATCAAACACCAGTCCAATAGGCTCTTTGATTGACCCCCCTTCATATTTTACCAACATCTCGTAGAAATACTGTGATAATCGATTATCTGCAATTGTGGATTCGCTTGACTGAATAAGACCTTTTCTGCTTTTTAGCTATTTTAAGTATACAGGGTTCATACACATTTCCCTAAAAGAAAATCAAGGACTCTCAAGGACATTTAAGGACTAAAAAAACCAAAAATAAGGACCTCTAAATTGAATAAACTTAACGAACTGTTGCACGCATTTTTAAATAAAATGTCTCATTTTTGCAAATTCAACCAATTAGATGATAAAATATAATATAAAACATAGAAGATATATTACAAATTTAACACAACAAAAACTCCTTAAAATATGAGTTAATAAACTGATGAAAGAAAAACCATGAAACTGGTAAATATCTTTGAAATTAAATATCTTTTAATTCCAAACTTTTAATTTTACATCCAAGGTATTTATTTTAATTTCTTTTTCAGTAACTGTTTTTCTTAGTTCATGCGACTGAATAAATAAAATTTATGTCCTTTGACTTTTCAGCCTCGTCCAAATCATTTCTTCCTCATTTGTTTGGTGTATGTCCTTTCGGAGGAACATTTTCTTTTGTTTTAAAAAATCTATTGCCTCCTCTAGAGCTTTTCGTTTCAGTTTTTTCTTTGGATCTTTCACTTTCTAAATACTGCATGTATTTTGCTCTAGCTGAGGTGGTAGCCGTTATCATTTCTTTAGTAATTTTTAAGTCATAAATAGCCCCAGACAGCTTAATAAATTCATGACTTACACGCTGGAAAATATATGAAGCATCTTTTAAATTTTCTATTTCCAGAGCCTTGTTCACCGAAAAACCTCATTGTCCATGTGACAGTATTAATACCATTTTGATAATCTTCCAAACTTCTTCATAATGATTATTGCTAAAATAAGTTTGTAAAAAATTATCAAGGGAATCACTCCCTGGATTGAAAGAAGTAAATTCAAATGAATTTGGCTTTACAATATTGAACAGAAAATCTGCATAGAGTAACAAAATATCGTTGCAATCTTTTCCCAAAATACTTTTATTTTGCGACAATACAATCAATACCTTTTTCATCCAAATCCTAAACTTTTATCATTATACAAGTTTGGGTCACTGAAGTTGAATTTGCATAAAGTCTCAGGTTTCTCAATTCTTTCATTCTCCGATTTCAAAATTTTGAAATGTTGAATGCAATCATTAACAAGTTTTAATACTTCACTGGCAAAAAATGGAAATAAAGGTTTATCACTTTGATACTGTTCTAAAAATGGTAACAGCACTTTTGACAATCATTCCTATGGCACCATGGCCCAATAAAGGCCATCTGTAACTCCTCCCTCATATCCCAAAGTGTATGCGATGGATATGGATTCGTAGAACGCGAGTCATCTCCCCACCCCACCTCACTCATTCCGCGAGAGCCACGTTGACAGAGATTAGAGCCGCCGAGAAGGAGGAATTAGAAAAACGATAATCGGCGAAATTTTTAAATTTTTTAAAAATGGCAGAGGACTTTCAAGGACTTTTTAAAAATGGGGCATAAAAATGAGGATTTGTAAGGACTTGTAAGGACCCTGGTATAGCTGAAACAGGTGGTTATAGAATTTTAAGTACAGCTCATCCAGATGTCAAATCTTTTTGAGGCAAAACTATGTTATCAGCTATACTTGAAATTTCCCCAAGTTCTAGATTTAAACTATTTGCATGTGAAGGTTCTGAATATCTATTCAAACTGACAGTAGACTCAACTATGGTAGGTTGAACATCTGTTTCAGATATTAAGGTGCTTCACTCTTCCTACTTATTAATGGGAAACGGTCCACGGCCTTTAAAATCAATGATTGCATTTTCTGGATGAAGACAATCTATAATATTTTTTAAAAATTTAAAATATTTTACTAAGGGAAGTTTAGTTTAATTATATTAATGTCCCATTTTGAAGCAACACGAAGCTATTTTGGGATGGGCCTCGTAATTTTGAAATGCAGTCTTTACTGAGGGAAAACAGTAAAATATTCTGCAATCTATTTCCTAGACAATTTTTTTAAAAATCCATTTCCAAGCTTTATTAAAGGGGAAAATACTCCCAACATCTAATGGCTGGACATGAGAACATGACTAATGTATGGTGGTAAGCACAAAATTATCGTGTAAATATGCATAGCCTTTTTTACTGTTCCATAAGTCATGTAACTTCCGTGCCCAACGTAAATTAAAAGAACAGGTTTTTGCAAATCTAAAGAAAATTGGATAAAGCCTTTACCTTAAGTCTATTTTAGCACTACCTTCAGTATATTGTTCATATAAATGAGCTCCTTTGTGAATAATAAAAGTTAGCATAAAAGTGCATCCTTTTTTGCAACTGACTGATTTCTTATGTGTTGTGATGATTTTGGCACAAAAATTGGGGTTACCCAGTTTCATATCTTTAATTATAATCTGATAGTTAAATATTAATTTAATATATATAACACCTATCTAATAAATTTAGCTTCAGAAATTTTAAAACAGTGATGCATATTAAGCCTATCCCTATGACCACTTTACCCCATCTTACTTAAATTACTATAAAATAATATCTGTAATTAATCCAGCTTATCTGTTAATGAGGAAGTATTCTTAAGATCTATCTGAAGCTTTCTGCAGAGTCAATATAATGAAAACTTAAACAAAATGTAAGAGAGAAGTTCAATTGGGTATTCCAACTTCAAACTGCTACATGAACAAACAAAATGGGTGTTTTCTCCTACTTAAAGTGTTGCAATTAGTATAATTTTGAATGTTAAATTTAGTTCTTAACTATTCAAAGCTAAAATAAAAAAGATTACATTCATACCAATATTCATTACAAAGTTAGAGCATTTTATTTGATGTATGACCACTTTACCCCGCCTGACCCTATGTTGTACAGTTCCAAAACATAGTTGTTAGTGATAGATGAGAAAAACACCAGTAACTTTTCTCAAACAAAAAAGAAAGTCACCACAGATTTTTTAAATGAGATTTTTATACACCAGATGTGGCCTTAGTTAATATTGGACAATAAAATATTACCAACAAGATATTTTATTTTCACAGTAGGAGGGAAAACGTTGCAGCACTAAACATAATTTTTTTTATCTTATTTAAAACAGCTATTTTTATGAACCAGTCTTTCTTCTAATGAGATACGATTCTTATTTCATATGTCGTGAACTAATGAATGGTTACTGTGAACATCAAATTAATCGGAAAGTGAACTCAAAGGCAAATAGGTTTTAAATAAAGATTAAGAAAATGAATGGTAAATTTCCATCTGTTTAATCTAATACTTACAGCATTTAAAATCAACAGGTATCATCAGAAGATCGTAGGAAATGAACTGGGAAAAATCAAAATGAAAAATGTTCAGATATTGATTCAATTTATTTAGAACTTTTTTTAACTGATATTATTTAAAATCAAATAGCTCATTTGCATTTTTTGAAAGTAAACAAAACCATTCCTACTAACAGTGATATAAATTGATGACGATGATGAAGCTGTTTGAGATGTATGATATAAATTCTTACATAAAATAACAAAAAAAGAAACAATACAGTAAACTCTCGATTATCCGGCATTCAAGAATCCGGAAAGCTCAACTAACCGGTAACATTAGAAAATGAGTTTTTCTAAAAGTTTTACATCTGCGTGCCAAAATTTAGAACACGTGCGCTCCGTTCCATTCACGCAGACAATTTATTTCTGGAATGCAACGTTTGCTCCGCAAGGAGGGGCGTAGAAGGAAAAAAAAGCAATATACAGTACTGTGACGCTCACAGACTTTCTTTATCAAGGGTTCAAAATCAAAAGTGAAAACCAAAAATAAATGAATAAAGATCCTCACCTTTCGCCGAAAAACAAGACCTAAAAACGAAATCGGCAAAAAAAAGGTAAAGGGATAGAATCGATAAAAAAAAAAAAAAGCTTATGCGGGGGCGTTACTCCAGATTAGTAAGTCTTTCTTTTGCTTTATTTATTTACCCTCCAAATACCGGCAGATGTTGATTCTGATTACATAATATCACGTGCGGGAGAATTGGAGGCGCGCATAACCCTTGCGATTTTCTAGAAGATAATTAGTTTTGATATTTAATCTGGGATTTGTTTATGATCACTTAAAAGAGTTATGCTTTCTGAGTAGAATATTTTTCAGTTTCGGTTATTTTTATATTTCTACAATCTATATATTTACGGTAAAAATTCGGCTACAGATCATATTTTTTTTAAATCATCAATGTTAAATTAAAATCTTCATAATATATTATGTAAATGCAATGTTATGGAAGATATCAAAGTATTCTTAAAAATTACATTTAATGCACATTTCAAAATGACAAAAACAAATTATTTGGCCAAAAAATCTTGGGGAAAAAAAAGGCTACATTCTACCCCCACCCTCGCCATTTTTCCCGTCACACTCAACTATCCGGAAATCGGAGTTTCCCGAGCATGCCGGTTAGTTAAGCTTTTACTGTACTACAGGATAAATCCTGAACGCAATTACCTGTTATTACATTTCTGATATAGCTTAATGGTATATTTGTTCTAAACAAAATTCGAGATAGTGAAGCTCTGCAAAAATCCAAAAACAAATTTCTGATTTGAAAAAAAAAAAAATCAGGAATACAATTGTCCCTGAAACAACACTTATAATTGAAAGTGTTAGAATCCATGTATATATCAAGTAGTGAAGTTTTCTCATCATTTTAATCAAGGACATGCTACGACCAGGTGAATCAAACTTCATCAATCGTGTAAAAAACACCACTCCCGAGTAGTATCAAAATTCAGTACTATTCCGTTAGCCAGGCGTAAATGTCACCAATTGTGAACCAAACGCGAGCCAAGTCGCCAAGCGAAGTGATTTTCCATTAGCCGGGTGCAAATACCGCCAATTGTGAGCCCAACGCGAGCCAAGTACCCAAGAGAATGGTTGTAAGAAATTTGGCAGAATTCTACATTATTTGGCGATTCTTTGCTTGTGCCTGGCTAATGGAAAAGTACCCAAAATTCTAACACACGGAACAAGGCTGGTAGAACTTCATTCCAGTGCACCTTACACAATATAGTTATGCTGATGTAACATCCCATTTTGAAGCAACACAAGGGCTATTTTGAGACAGAACTCATAATTTTGAACCATGGTCGGATGACGAAGACACCCGAGCTGGCACCCCTTCTTCGAACTTCCACACCACACCAGCAGGAGTCTGTTTCACCCCTTGCGTATGATTTAATGCACAATGGGCCCAATACATGATGGATAATCAGTGGAATCGATTTTCAAACCTGGAACCCTCCTGCTCCGAGGATGACACCTCACCACTAAGCCACAACATACCAATTTAATTCAGAAATCCACTGCAAATCTTGCAGGAGTAAAGGAATAAAATAACATGCAGTAGTAAGATATTAGCTGATGGTCATTTAACTGCGAAATGACATGAATAGACTTCAGTACTTTTCCAGCCAAGTTGTTTTTGTACCTTAATTTGTTCTGTATTTCAACAGATTTTTTCTAAAATACAAAACAATAAGATTACATTGCTTCTATTCTCATATCACTCAAGAACCATCAAGGCACTTCAGTACCACAAACGACATAAATTTCACAAAGCATTATTATACCATGTTATTTCTAATGTAACTCAGCAAGTGAAATCCACATGGTTTTAACACTTTATAGATATACTACAAAAATTTTAAAATATTATATATCTCACTTTCACCATAATTTTTTTTCCCACCAAGCATCAATCGATTGGGGAACACGGAGGTCTCTCACCCTAGCTCGCCATAATTGTGCCAGTTTGTTTGGACCCCTGGTCTTGAAGCATTTGCGAAACTAATAATGCGACTCTTGGATATGCACAAAGCACCAAGCTCTCTGATCTCTCAATTGGATGTACGAGACTATTACTTTTATGAAAAATTATATTCAAGAAGCCAAGAAAATGATTGGAAAAATTCAAAATACTACTGAATTTTATTTTCAAAACCAGCCTCATCTCTGAATATTCCCTTTTCTAGTGCAAGAATGTTGTCCTTATTTTTCGGTTCAGTACTAAAGCTGCATCCAACCAGTGCTAAACTTTTCAGATTCCGCTCTTATCTACATCATTATGCACCTTTCTACAGTTGAAGAAACCCTGGAGCTTGCTTTTCAATGTCAACATTTTGAACATCAAAGAAATTTTTCATGTGGAGATGCTTCCACTTTCTTTTCCTATGGATTTTTGTCTCTATTCATTCAAAAGGGTTTTCATCATTCAATTTTACGTCATATCCATGCATAATCTTTTGATTCAGACCATGTTTTCTTCATCCACTTTTCAAGTTTCGTTGTGTCAAT